>JALAJA010000098.1:82500-152500 GCA_023376005.1 Doryteuthis pealeii | reverse complement strand
TCCGAAATAATACGATTATTATCCTCACTAGAATGCTAATGGCTAAAACGTCTCAGTCAATAGCGTTCGACAGAAGCAGTTCCTTCTTTCCCGTTAAAAAGATTTCCTTTGCTAGAACTGGCCTGAAACAATCAGGGGGAAGGTGTTTAAATTGATATATCAAATCAGAAAAAAAAATAACACAAATTTAGTATTATTATTATTATTAACTCCTTTTGAGTTTTCACACCAACATCAGCTGATGGTCTTTCACTGGAGTCTGAGTGACAGCAAGTCTCCTCAGGTCTCCAGGACTCTTCTGAGTATTCTGGCAGATTGCAGCAGTGCAGTGTTCCGAATGGTTTCAATACTTCCTCTGATTTCCAAACTTTCCAAACCCTTTTCTAATCCTTTTGGGACTGTTCCAAGTGCACCAACTACAATTGGTATCACCTTCACTTTCATATTCCATAACTTTTTTAGTTCCCTGGCAAGGTCCAGATATTTGTCTATTTTTTCCTTTTCCTTTAGCTTCACCCTGTGATCTGCTGGAACTACAAAATCCACCAGTTGACAAGTTCTTTCTTTTTTGTTTATCAACACTAGGTCTGGTCTTCTTGCTGGGATAAGGTGATCCGTTTTTATTTCAAAGTCCCAGAGAATTTTATGCGTTTCGTTCTCAAGAACAGATTCTAGTTTATGCATATACCATTTCGTTGTGTGGTCAAAATTTAATTTTTTGCATAATTCCCAGTGGATCACCTTCTCAACCCAGTGTCTAGTTTTGTATTCTCGTTGTGCTAGTTTGCTACATTCGCAGAGTATATGGTTAACAGTCTCATCTCTATTACCGCAAAGTCTACATTTACTATTTTGTTGGGTCTTATCAATTTTCGCTTTGATGTAGTTTGTCCTTATGGCATTATTCTGTGCAGCAATTATAAGTGATTCTGTTTCTCTTTTGAGGTTTCCCCCTCCCAACCATGCCCAAGTCTTTTCATGTGCAACCTCTTCTATTTGTCGTTTGAAGCGTCCATTATTATTATTATTATTATTATTATTATTATTATTCACTCCTTTTGACTTTTTCACATCAGTTTTAGCTGATGGTCTTTCACTGGACTCTGAGTGACAACAAGTCTCATCAGCTCTCCAGATCTCTTCTGAGTATTCTAGCCGATTGCAGCAGTGCAGTAGTCTGGATGGTCTCAATTCTTCCTCTGATTTCCAGATTCTCCTGTCTTTTTTACAAGTGTTTTTTTTTTACCGTTCTAAGTGCACCAACTACAATTGGTATCACTTTCAACCTCATTCTTCTTCTTACTATGAAAATGCATTGGAAATGATTTTTACTATAGAAATGCATTGGAAATGATTTTATTATAAAAATGCATTGGAAATGATTTTACTATAAAATGCATTGGAAATGATTTTATTATAAAATGCATTGGAAATGATTTTTACTATAAAAATGCATTGGAAATGATTTTTACTATAAAAATGCATTGGAAATGATTTTTACTATGAAAATGCATTGGAAATGATTTTTACTATAAAAATGCATTGGAAATGATTTTTACTATGAAAAATGCATTGGAAATGATTTTTACAATAAAAATGCATTGGAAATGATTTTTATTATAAAAATGCATTGGAAATGATTTTTACTATAAAAATGCATTGGAAATGATTTTACTATAAAAATGCATTGGAAATGATTTTTACTATAAAAATGCATTGGAAATTATTTTTACAATAAAAATGCATTGGAAATGATTTTTAACTATAAAAATGCATTGGAAATTATCTTTATTATAAAAATGCATTTGAAATCATTTTTACTATAAAAATGCATTGAAAATGATTTTTACTATTATACTGGATTGGAAATGATTTTTACAATAGAAATGCATTGGAAATCATTTTTACTATAAAAATGCATTGGAAATGATTTTTACAATAAAAATGCATTGGAAATGATTTTTACTATGAAAATGCATTGGACAATGATTTTTACTATAAAAATGCATTGGACAATGATTTTTACTATAAAAATGCATTGGAAATGATTTTTACAATAAAAATGCATTGGAAATGATTTTTACTATAAAAATGCATTGGAAATTATTTTTATTATAAAAATGCATTAGAAATGATTTTTACTATAAAAATGCATTGGAAATGATTTTTACTATAAAAATGCATTGGACAATGATTTTTACTATAAAAATGCATTGGAAATGATTTTTACATTAAAAATGCATTGGAAATGATTTTTACTATAAAAATGCATTAGAAATCATTTTTACTATTGAGATTTGAATTAGTTCGACATTTTTTTTATCAAACTGCGTCAGACGTACTTTACGAAGTATCTTGCATTTTGCATTTAGACGTTGTTTTTTTTTTAAATATTTCTTATCGTGTATGTTTCGGTATTTTGTACACAAAAGACTTGAATATTGATCAAAGTAAAATTAAGAAGCTTACAACCATTATTCTGTGGACGACTACGAGGCTGAAGATACGACCATCTTCACAAAGATTTTCATTCTCGCAATTGGCACAAAACGAAATATTAGTTGAAGAAGTAAATAAATAAATAAATAAAATAAATAAATAAATAAACAAATAAAAATAAATAAACAAGTAAATAAAAGTAAATAAAACTTCCTGGGATTCATAATACTCTTAGAGACGCGCATTAGTGATCCAAACCGGAAATGCCTCACTTATACAACCCACGTTTCAAAAAAAAAAAAAAAGAACAAAAAAAGGAACAAAAAAAAAAAAAACAGTAAGACAAATCGAGCCTATATCTCTTTACAATGGATAATACCCGAGTTGGACAGAGAATTATCTCTTTTTCGCTAAACAGTAGTCACGTGATACGCACCGGATTAAAAAAAAAAAAAAGAGACTATTTGCGATTCCTCCTGATCGCACCTGCAACAAACAGGTGACGTAATCAACATTTCTCCAGAGATTTTCGTCGTCAACAAAATAACGGGATAAACATTTTTTTTTCAATAGTATTTTATTCTATTTTTCCTCTCTCTGGTCACATTATCACCAAGAAAAAAAATAAACCCAGCTATCTAGGTTCAAATCCCGAATGTCTATTATTGTTATTATTTTCATGGATAATCTTATTATAATGGAGATTGTGGGTTTGTATGTCTGTAACCGAAACTATATTACTATTCAAGTCACAATTCCCTTTGTTATTTACATCACATTCTCCATGATTTTATTTTTTATTTAAACCTCAATTATTAATAGAATTGTTTTACATCATTAAGACTGTTGACCATATCTACATATTAATAACATGCAATTGTATTTATATATATAAGACAATAGCGGTTTACAGTGTGAATTGGAAGACTAATTTGCATATTGATCTTAAAAATTTGATTTTAATAAATATATGCTTAGTATTATTGATTTCTAATTGTTTGGTTTTATCTTATTGAATATGAGCAAAAATCTCGGGATAAATCTTAAAAGAAATCCATTAACAAGAAGAAATAACTGTAATATTATTCTTTACTTCTTATTTTAACTAAATTGTTAAATTAGGAAAATTTACCAATGAAAGACGAGAGTAAGGGAAAATGATGGAAGAGTTAGTTTCAAAGTTGTTCTATTTTTCAATCATAACCCCTCTGTTCCAAATATTTTTATCTGAATTCTTATTCAGTTTCATTAGCCTTTCTAATTTAACATGATATTTTATTATATTAAAACTTAAATACTTGCACCCGGAGGGTGCATATATTTGCTAATAATAATAATAATAATAATAATAATAATAATAATAATACAGTAAATTTAGACTGTGCGGTGACAGAGACGAGTCTGTAAACCATGTATTAAATGAATGTAGCAAACTAGCACAATGGAAATACAAAGCTAGGCACGACTGGGTTGGGAAGGTGATCCACTGGGAATTATCAAAAAATTCTACTTTGACCATACAACAAAATGGTATATGCATAAGCCAGAATCTGTTCTTGAGAATGAAACACATAGAATTATCTGGGATAAAGACGGATCACCCTATAGCAGCCAGGAGACCAGACCGAGTGTTGATTAACAAAAAAAGAAAAAGAGAACATGTCAACTGGTGGACTTTGCGGTTCCAGCAGATCACAGGGTGAAGCTGAAGGAAAATGAAAAGATGGATAAATACCTGGGCCTTGCCAGAGAACTGAAAAAGTTGTGGAACATGAGAGTGAAAGTGATACCAATTGTAGTTGGTGCACTTGGAACAGTCCCAATAAACTTGGAAAAAAGACTGGAGGAACTGGAAATCAGAGGAAGAATTGAGACCATCCAGACAAGTGCATGGCTGCAATCAGAGGAATTCTGGAGACCTGAGGAGACTCGTTGTCACTCAAATTCCAGTGAAATACCATCAGCTAACTATGTCACTACTCATGTTACAATTCCCATAGTTATTTACGTCACACTCTCCATGATTTGATTTGATTTAAACCTCAATTATTAATAAAATTGATTTATATTATTAATTCTGTTGACCATATCTACATACTATATATTCACCACGTACCCCACGTGTACGAGTTAGGCACAAGACCTTATTAATATATGACCACGCACAAGCCGTGACTCCTGGGTGGGCGGATGCAAAATATGCGTTGATCCCTTCGGCATTCACGCTCAAGGGGAACGCCTTAGATACTGGGCAATAAACCCAGCCCTGACCCTTTCAATCAAGGGGTAGGTGTTGCCTGGGAAGATGGCCCCCTGGGATCAACGATGCTAGCTTGTAAGGTCCAGGGCCGAAGCCACTGGGCCCCCGGTCGTAACTGGAGTTAGAGATGTTTGCCTTTCATCCCACTTATGAGGGCGTGACACAAGGACAAAGCCGAAGCTCATGGATGGTAGGCACAAAAAATGCGTTGATCCCGTCGGCATTTCCCCTCAAGGGGGCGCCTCAGGCACTGGGCAATCCCTTTTAAATCGGGGTGTGTGTGTTGCCTGGGGGGGATAGCCCCCTGGGATCAACGCTATTATCTTGTAAAGTCCAGTGGCCGAATCTCACTGGACCCCAGGTCGAATCTGGAGTTAGATATGTTGACCATATATCTACAAACTAATAACATGCAATTGTATTTATATATACAACAAAATAGCGGTTTACAGTGTGAACGAGAAGGCTAATTTGCATATTGATATTAAAAATTTGATTTTGATAAATATGTGCTTAGTATTATTAATTTCAAATTGTTTGGTTTTATCTTATTGAATATGAGCAAAAATCTCTTCAATAAATCTTAAAAGAAATCCATTAACAAAAAGAAATAACTGTCATTTTATTCTTTACTTCCAATTTTAACTAAATAGTTATATGTGTATATATATAGTAATATGTGCTTGCTATTATTGATTTCTAATCATTACATTAAAACTTAAATACTTGCAGCCGGGGGGTGCGTATATTTGCTAATAATAATAATAATAATAATAATAATAATAACTTTGCGGGAATAGAGATAAATGTAGACTTTGCGGTAATATAGATGAGACTGTAAACTATATACTCTGCGAATGTAGCAAACTGGCACAACAAGAATACACAACTAGACACGACTGGGTTGGGAAGGTGATCCACTGGGAATTATGAAAAAAATTAAATTTTGACCATGAAAAAAAATGGTATATGCATAAACCAGAATCTGTCATTGAGAACGAAACGCATAAAATTCTCTGGGACTTTGAAATAAAAACGGATTACCTTATCCCAGCAAGAAGACCACACCTAGTGTTGATAAACAAAAAAGAAAGAACTTGTCAACTGGTGGATTTTGCAGTTCCAGCAGATAACAGGGTGAAGCTAAAGGAAAATGAAAAAATAGACAAATATCTGGACCTTGCCAGAGAACTGAAAAAGTTATGGAATATGAAAGTAAAAGTGATACCAATTGTTGTTGGTGCACTTGGAACAGTCCCAAAAGGATTAGAAAAGGGTTTGGAAAGTTTGGATATCAAAGGAAGGATTGAAACCATTCAGAACACTGCACTGCTGCAATCTGCCAGAATACTCAGAAGAGTCCTGGAGACCTGAGGAGACTTGCTGTCACTCAGACTCCAGTGAAAGACCATCAGCTAATGCTGATGTGAAAACTCAAAAGGTGCAAATAATAATAATAATAATAATAATAATAATAATAATAATAATAATTGCAGCCACCAATGTATGGACAAATAGAAAAACAACGAAAACAACAAAGACAAACAATTATATGGGCACTTCAAACGACAAATCGAAGAGGTTGCACATAAAAAGACTTGGACATACGTGGCATAATGGTTAGAGTCGTAGGAAATGGACACGTTGACCCGAGTTCAAATCCTCGACAAAGCTGTTTAAATTTCACATAGCGCTATTCCGTCTTTAAGCATTACTGGTCGCCACCAATTACCAATAGGTGGCCCCTAAACTTGAGGGAGGGGTACACCTTTACAGAGATTCAGTCTGTGTATTCTATGGTCACAGCCGATAGGGTGGATGTGCAAAGGTAGGCGCGTTAATAATTTTATTTATATATATATATATATATATATATATATATATATATATTATATATAATTGTTGAAATGAAAAACGGGTGAGTGTGGGAGAGAGAGAGAGAGAGAGAGAGAGAGTTAAATAAGGTTTATTATATTTTTTACATATTGAACTATTTTATAATTGCTCTTAAGTAAACATATCAAACGTTGTAATAATCCAATTATCATACTGTGGTATATCCACAGGTCGTGCTAGTCAAAATTATCATACTTTATACATATTGAAGTATTTCGCAATAGCTTTTAAATAAACATATCAAACGTTGTGATAATCAAATTATCATATTGTGGTATATCCACATGTCCTGCTAGTCAAGATTATTATACTTTTTACATATTGAAGTATTTCGCAATAGCTTTGAATTAAACATATCAAACGTTGTAATAATTAAATTATCATATTGTGGTATATCCACAGGTTATGCTATTTAATTGGCTGGAATTGAATTAAAAATCAATGAAAGTTTAGTTAATTTATTCAAATTTATTCAAATTTATTCAAAACTGATGTCTGTACATAATACAATTGAAATGGTGTTTACATTTTACGATATTAAATCACCGGAAAATTCAAATTTAGATTTTTATCTAAAATTATTCCAACAAATTATACCAATGAAATACATGATATTACAAAGATGTTGATACGTACGCTTCCTGTGTTCCTGATGCACAAAAATATAAAAGGACACAGTAAAATCATATCCATGCATCCCAGTGTTTTTCTTTTTTCTTCCCTCATCATTTCAAACTAACTGTAAATACATTTCAATAGTTTCTTAGAAATGAATTACACAGGATAGGTTACAAGGTAGGAGTTAGAGGGCTTTAGTTGGGACCCAGTGCTTTTCCTTTTTCTTCCCTCACCATTTCAAACTAACTGTAAATACATTTCAATAGTTTCTTAGAAATGAATTACACAGGATAGGTTACAAGGTACGAGTTAGAGGGCTTTAGTTGGGACCCAGTGTTTTTTTTTTTTTCTTCCCTCACCATTTCAAACTAACTGTAAATACATTTCAATAGTTTCTTAGAAATGAATTACACAGGATAGGTTACAAGGTAGGAGTTAGTTGGCTTTAGTTGGGACTCATACATTTTTCCGGGGACTCATTTAAAGCAAATATGTGCGTCCCAGGATGAACTAAATAAAAATCTATCAGTATCACTGCATTAAAAGAGCACATGTTCAAGAGAGAGGAAAAAGACTCGGCAAAAATGCTCCATTTTGACATATACAGAGTTCTATGGGTTGATACTATGCATATATATAATATGCACCCCCTGAATCTATGAAATGGGGCCCGTACTCTACTACATGTCAATTTTCATAAAGTAGTATTTATATAAACTATGTGTGGTTCCATACTCACACTTATGAGCCCCCTTGGGCTTTCCCTGGTTAGAGTGTTTAGGGGGGGGACATGCTGTCTCTGTACACTATCATGGGTAAGTATTTACCCAACATGTTTAGCAAAGGTAGTAGTGTATATATGTGTGGAGGAATATAGACAAGCACGGGATGTTACTGTTGCAGATTGACTGTTTGTTTTGCGCGGGAAGTCGAAAAGACAAAGGAAAATTGAACAGGGAAAAACAATAGATAGGCGAGACAGAAATCTTAGTATAACAAAAGAGGTGTGACAAAGGACTCATCTGGACAAACGCTAATTTGAACAAAGAGAAAGGACTTCCGGTCAAGGAACAAAAGAATGTGTGGGCGGTCGTCAGTATTTAAGCAGGTCATCAAACAGACCTGAGGGGAGACCTGAAGAGACGGCGAAGAAAGCAGAAGGTGACTGATCGTGGATACGGTCGGGCGCTGCTAGCGAGCAGTGAGGCTCGCCCACCACCTACCACCACATAAGTAGTCGTAGTGTCATTTTCCATGCCCGCCACTCACCTACCACACACCGAAGAAAATAAAGAAGAGTCATCTTTTGTATACGCGTATCTGTTGTTATTGAAGTAGCTGACTACTAGATACATCGTCTAGGGGTCAGGAACGATGTCCGCTGTATACCCGCAACGTATACGAGTCAGAGTAGCGTGAGTTTGAAGAAACCAGTATGCAACATTACAAAGGATGAATATATCAATCGGTGGGTCACGTCAAGCCCTAGCACCTATATGATTTTCCCAACCCTATTGCCCTTATGGCAAGCCCCAACCCCTTTTTATCATATGGGTGCTAGAAGGCGGTGACTGAGGGTCTACATGTCCTGGGAATGACGTTAAACTCTATCTGATGGTGAGGTTACAGTTTTGGAGGTTTGGGGATGTGGAGCACCCCTTCATCACCATTGCTCCCTGGTCCACTCTGACCCGGAGTGGTAGTACCTGTTAGGGTCCCATCTATGGGTTAAATAGAAAATATGGGTTAAATAGAGAGAGAGATAAATGGACAAAAAGACAGATAGATAGATAGATAGATAGATATTCAGACAGATAGACAGACAGACATACAGATAGATAGATAGATAGATATTCAGACAGACATACAGACAGACAGATAGATAGATAGATGGATAGATAGATAGATATTCAGACAGATAGACAGACAGATAGATAGATAGATAGATAGATAGATAATCAGACAGAGAGACAGACAGACAGACAGATAGATAGATAGATAGATAGATAGATAGATAGATAGATAGACAGACAGACAGACAGATAGATAGACAGACAGATAGATAGATATATATTTAGACAGACAGATAGATAGATAGATATTCAGACAGATGGACAGACAGACAGACAGATAAATAGACAGATAGATAGATAGATAGACAGACAGACAGATATTCAGACAGACAGACAGACAGACATAGATAGACAGACAGACAGACAGACAGATAGATAGATAGATAGATAGATAGATAGACAGACAGATAGATAGACAGACAGACAGACAGATAAATAGATAGACAGACAGACAGACAGACAGACAGACAGATAGATAGATAGATAGATAGATAGATAGATATTCAGACAGACAGACAGACAGACAAACAGACAGATAGATAGATAGATAGATAGATAGATATCAGATGATTTCATCTTGTCCACAGTCTATTTCCTAGAGCGTGGGCTTCCGTTAGGGTACACTTCCTGTTGGTCAGGGCGAGGTATTTTTAACTCGAGTCTGTCTTCAAGTGTGTATAGCGTGACAGTACATTCTTGTTGACATGCCCGTCATTTGCTCGGTTAAGGAAATCACCGATAATATGTTCATGAAATGTATCTATAATATTAATGGATAAAACACGAAAGCGAGTGCACGAAGTCTACGCCCTGTCGTCACCTCAAATATATAATGGACAATGTTATATTGACACCGAAAGAGAAGAGAAGAGAGAGGAAACGATAATACTATACATCAGATGCTTATTGTTTGCTTCAATAAAATGGGAAGATAAGGTAAAAAAAGGGGGAATTAGTGAGGGGGAAGTGACCGAGGGGAGAGATACATAGGCTGAGACAATCTGACATACACACACACTCACACACACACACACACACACACACACACATATATATATATATATATATATATATAGAGAGAGAGAGAGAGAGAGAGAGAGAGAGATACGATATAAATATATATATATACATATATATGTATACATAGATAGATAGATAGATAGATAGATAAGAACGGACTATAATAGATAGATAGATAGATAGATAGATAGATAGATAGATAGACAAACGTGAACAGATAGATAGATGTGAATAGACTGAAATTGATAGATGGATAGAATCGAACAGAATTTTATATATATATATATATTATATATATTATATATACAGAGAGAGAGAGAGAGAGAGAGAGAGAGAGAGAGAGAGAGAGAGAGAGAGATAGATAGATAGATAGATAGATAAACGTGAACAGATAGATAGTGGTGAACAGACTGAAATAGATAGATGGATAGAATCGAACATAATTATTATATATATATATATATATATATATATATATAGATAGATAGATAGATAGATAGATAGATAGATACGAACAGACTAAAATAGATATATATATAGATAGATAGATATATAGATAGATAGACAAACGTGAACGGATAGATAGATGTGAATAGGCTGAAATTGATAGATATATAGAATCGAACAGAATTATATATATATATATATATATATATATATATATATATATATATATATATATATATTATATATATATATATATAGAGAGAGAGAGAGGGGAGAGAGAGAGAGAGAGAGAGAGAGAGATGTGGACAATCTGAAATAGATAGATAGATAGATGTGAGCAGTAGGATAGACAGATAAATAGATAGCAACATAGATAGAAAGATAGATAGATAGATAGATAGATAGATAGATAGATAGATAGATAGATAGATGGGAACAATCTGAGATAGATAGATAGATAGATAGATAGATAGATAGATAGATAGATAGATAGATGGGAACACCTGGGATAGATAGATAGATAGATAGATAGATAGATAGATAGATAGATAGATGGGAACAATCTGGGATAGATAGATAGATAGATAGATGCGAACAGACTGATATATAAACATTAAAAGTAATATTATAAATCAGAAATCTATTTTAATAAAATCTATTTTGATAAAATCATTAACTGATGAAATTAAACGTTAAATCCGAAATTGTCTAATTAATCTTTGTTTATTTATCTGTTTTTATGTTTTAATTTCAATAAAGCGAATAATGAATCCTAATTTATCAAATGAATATTGATGATCTATGAAATAATTAGCACAAAAATTACGAGACAAGCGTATGTAATTTAATGAGAGGAACTTTTTGTTTATCAAGTGAATGAATTTTTCTTGGAAAATTTATAAATGAATTTAAATATGAAAAAATAAAATAAAAAGTAAGATTTTATAAGAAGTGGAATTTCCACACATGTATTGCTAAAACTGCTAAGTATTATCTGCGTTATTCGGACTATTGTCCTCATCTTTATTGTTATCTGTACAACGTTTCGGCCGATGTGCCTTCCAGCCTTCTTCAGGTATTTCTTGTCGAACTCGGGAACCTTATCGGACTCGAAAATCTTCCATTCGAACTGGGGAACCTTGTTGTCGTAATTGGGAGCCATCACGGAAATTTGAACCTAACCCTTTATTCAGTTCACGGGGGTATCCTGTTCTCATTCTGCTAACCATAGCTTGGTTCCTGATTTCGAGAAGGATCCCAAGTTCCACAAGAAATACCTGAAGAAGGCCAGAGGGTATATCGGCCGAAACGTTGTACAGATAACAATGAAGATGAGGACCATAGTCCGAAAACGCAGATAATACTAATCATCAAGCCTCATCTCAAACATTCAGACAAATAGTGTAGATAACAATAAAGATGAGGACAATAGTCCGAATAACGCAGATAATACTAATCATCAAGCCTCATCTCAAACATTCAGAGAAATTGTGTAGATAACATTAAAGATGAGGACAATAGTCCGAAAACGCAGATAATACTAATCATCAAGCCTCATCTCAAACATTCAGAGAAATGGTGTAGATAACAATAAAGATGAGGACAATAGTCCGAATAACGCAGATAATACTAATCATCAAGCCTCATCTCAAACATTCAGAGAAATTGTGTAGATAACAATAAAGATGAGGACAATAGTCCGAATAACGCAGATAATACTAATCATCAATCCTCATCTCAAACATTCAGAGAAATTGTGTAGATAACAATAAAGATGAGGACAATAGTCCGAATAACGCAGATAATACTAATCATCAAGCCTCATCTCAAACATTCAGAGAAATAGTAAAACTAATAATTTACATATTATTATGTGTATATTTGAGATGAGGCTTAATATCAATAATTATGATATATCGGACTGTTGTCCTCATTTTTATTGTATTTAAACACAATGTTCAGGCCACTGTAACGTTGGGCTTTGTTTAGGCGTTTTTTAATTATCTTAAAATAAGTCATCTTGTCTGTATTTATCAGATGAGGTTCAATATGAATAATTATGATATATCGGACTGTTGTTCTCATCTTTATTGTATATAAACACAATGTCCTGGCCACTGTAAACTCGGGCTCTGTTTTAGGTGTTTGTTTTTAATTATTTTAATTATCTTAAAATATGTCATCTTCAGGCGATTTTAATGAAGTCAAAATAATAAGAAGAACGTTCCCGAGTCCGAAAAAGTTTCCCGAGTGCGACAAAAAATACCTGAAGAAGGCCGTTGTACAAATAACAATGAATATGAGGACAATAGTCCGAATAATACAAATAACACTCAAAATAATAAATTTAAAAAAAAACCAGCTATAACTGGTCTAATAAAGGCGTTACATCATAGGGCGCCCTAAACGATATATCGCGAGGTCATTTATCAACTGTATATATCTTGAGACCTAATTGTTAAACTGGCCTTGGCATTAAATAACCCAACAAGACTGAACCTGATGTACAAAAAACAAAACAACCAACCATTTCTGGAATAAAATAAATAAATAAAACCAATAAGTATAATTGGGAACTTCCTTTTACTCTGCATTGCTAGAATTTTTTTTGATGGTGATGGAATGAAATTACAGTTCCATAAAAAGATTATCTAAGTATCCGACTAAATCAGCATTTAAAAAAATATTCATTTCAAAAACATTTTTACAAGAGTAATCAGAATTATGAAAAAAAAAAAGTGTAATTGGAAAATTCCCAGGCTATTTTAGGTACGAGAAATTAGCATAAAAATTGGGAAAAACGTGCCCCCCCCCCTGAAAAATGCAAGTGTTGTGTTACAGTCACATTGTCAACAGTCATGGACCAGGAAGAGAAATACAAACACCACGCGGCTATGATAAATGGTGAACAGGGGGCGGATGCATTGGATTTGGTATTTTAGTCACATGACATAACAATATTTGTTTCTCCTGACACAAGAGAGCTCCGTCGTCGACACTTCAACTATGGCGTCCTCGTCGGTTCTACAACGGACAGGATGGATTTTTACGTGGTCATTAATGGCCTTTTTCGTCCTTCTGGTCTAAATAATTGTAGGTGACGAACTGTTGGGCTGATTTTTTTGTTGGTAAAGAATAGTGGGACAATATTTGATAATTGATGTTAGGAAATTATTCGCTAGAATTTGTTGGCAAATACCTGTTGCCAATGAATCGTAGGACAATATTTGGCTTTTATAAAACGAGCCCTGTCGGTGGGGCTTTAGAATACACCGACTGCTCCTCTGCAGAGGGGTAAGGCCCTACCTACCCTAATGGGCCACATTTTGGCGACCTGTGATGCTTAAGGATGGAATCCTGGTGGATGAGCAATCCATGACACGCAACGCTACACTTAGACCGTTTCTTAGGCTAGATGGCCCCCTCCAATTAATCGGCTGGTCACGTCAAGCCCTAGGACCTATATGATTGTCCCAACCCTATTGCCCTTATGGTAAGCCCCAACCCTTTTTATCATATGGGTGCTAGAAGGCGGTGGCTGGTGGGTATCATGTCCTGGGAATCATGTTGATGTTCAAGTTCTGGGGGTTTGGGGAATGTAGAGCACTCCTTCCTCACCATTACTTCTGTTACATAATTATTAGATTCCTAATACTTATGTAAAGTAGTGTAGAAACCAAAATGGCTGTTATAAGTTCAGCCGGCGGCCTTGAAGGATTGAATGACAAGGCTTGACCTCAGTCCTGATCCTCCTTCTGGTGGATACCGTGAGAATCGGTGGAGAAGACCCTCTTCCGGTTTAGATTAGAAAGAGATTTCAGGAGATCGGCCAAAACCACGACGGTGGTAAGTCGTGTTATGCACGCTGCCGACTCAATCTGCGCAGGTAGTCTGGTGGGGATTTTGAAATAAAATATGATCTAAGTTAAATCGAAGTCTTGTGTTATTATCTAAAAACTACCAATGACACAGGGCTTCTGATAAAGAGAAATCTCCCAATGGAAGACCAGACACGAAGTCCCCAAGACGAAGTCCAGACGCTAGAAGAGACGCTAGAAGAATAGAAGTAAGAAAGTAAGGAAAGAGAGTATACAACACTTCCAGGTCCACCCTGACCCGGAGTGGTAGTACCTGTTAGAGTTACATATATTGGTTAAATAGAAAAATATGAGTTCATCAAAAAAATTGAGTATCCATTAAGAATGAATTTATTTCAAAATTCGTCAGCATTAAATGACCCACTGAGGTCTATATGCCGTAAAGCACAACATACCAAACTCTTATAAAACATTTGGTATATTATAGAGATAATATTATTGCCTACACATTTAATATTCTTCTAACTAAGAAACACGCCAAATTTGATTATTGATTTTTACTGTTTAAGGGGTGTAATTAATTAATTAAGCCAAAATCACCCAATTTGCGGAACTGTCCGTATACCAGCCCCTGCTGATAATAAAATATTGTCTCTGTTTTTTATTACATTGATATCGGCAGCGTAGTTTGATTTTAGAGAATTAATTTTGCAGTCTAAGCCGTTCAGCTCGGAATTTATCGCCTATTTATGGTCCAATCTTTAACAATTTTTATATCGTTAGAAAGAAAAGAAATTAATCTTTCTAAATATGTCATTTGTATGAGTTTTTATCAATTGAATCATTTTTTACAGCGAGTTAAAAAAATTTAAATTGGCTTCGGATAGCCACGCTGCCTTTTATTATCGCGATACAAGCAGTTTAGTCTATGCCAGTCAGCTCGGAATCTCTCACCTATTTATGGTCCAATCTTTAAAATATTTATATCTTTAGAAATAAGAGTATAATTTAGACAGACAGACAGACAGTTAGATAGATAGATTACAGATGATAGTTGTTGATAGTTCTTTTAACTCTTCTGTTTGTTCATCTAACTGGTTCTATCTCGTCGGCCATTTTCTCTGTTGGGCTTCTTTTAAGGGTTGGTCTTCTTCTTTGTTAATTCTTCTTACAGGGCTGGACATTGCTTGTTTTAATAATTAATGAACAACGAGCCTTGGTTACTCCTTGATCAAGTTTTATTTCCCCAACCCATGATTCCACCTTGGGTGAGTTGCGAACCCTAAGAGACAACTTCTCTTATAGTGTGCCGGCTCACATATAACTAACTAAACTAAACTTATTCTAACGTGTCTGTACTGACACGTTTTTAAGGGGTCAAAGTTTATTAACCATCACAACTGTCGGTAACATTCCATGGAACCCGTTATTCTAAATATAAGGGTTCGGTTTTGGTTTGTTTTGTTTTACGGCATATCAACCTAAGTGGGTCATTTAATGCTGATAAAGTTTTTAAATAAATCAATTCTTAATGGATAATACAATTTTTTTATAAATACATTTTTCTATTTAACCCATAGATGGGACCCTAACAGGTACTACCACTCCTGGTCAGAGTGGACCAGGGAGCAATGGTGATGAAGGGGTGCTCCACATTCCCCAAACCTCCAAAACTGTAACCTCACCATCAGATAGAGTTTAACGTCATTCCCATGACATGTAGACCCGCAGCCACCGCCTTCTAGCACCCATATGATAAAAAGGGGTTGGGGCTTGCCATAAGGGCAATAGGGTTGGAAAAATCATATAGATGCTAGGGCTTGACGTGACCAGCCGATTGATCAGAGCGGGCCTCTCCGACCGCCCGTCTAGCCCAAGATAGGGCCAAAGTGGAGTATTGCATGTCATGAATTGCTCATCCACCTGGGCTCTATCCTTAATCATCACGGGTCGCCACCCACGGCCAACAGGTGGCCCCATTTGGGGAGTCTTACCCCTCTGCAGAGGTGCGGTCGGTGCATTCTAACGCCCCAACTACACAATAAGTTATGACTGATCATAAACTATATAACATTAGTTGGGACCCATAAAATTTCCTGGGGACTCATTCAAATCAAACCCTTGCGTCCTGGGATGCACTAAATTAAAAAGCTATTAAGCATCGCTGTTGATTATTTTTAATGGCACATCAATCTGCCAAGGGTTATTTTAAAACAAAACGGAAAACAACAATAAAAAATGGACAAAGTGAAGAGTTTATGAAAATAACTGCTTTATGATGAACAACTGGCAGTGTTTTCGAGTTATTGAAGATGCCACAATGGATTAGAAGGAAAACTAACCTGATCTCTCTACATAAGAATAAACACTTTCACCAAACTTTTATATTTGTGTATGCCTTTTGAGTTTAATAGCTGATATCTTTTGTCCACATAAGTCTTTGTTTTTTTTTAATTTCACAGTCCTGAAGAAGGTTTCCATTATAAACCGAAATCTTCGAATATCGACTATAAATTTCCATCCATCATAACATCCCGGGTTTGCTTATAAATTTTCTCCACATACTGTCCGATTCATTTCCTCATCTTTCTTTCATAGATATATATATATAGATAGATATGTTTATATCATTTCATAGATAGATATATAGATAGATAGATATGTTTATATCATTTCATAGATAGATAGATAGATAGATAGATATGTTTATATCATTTCATAGATAGATAGATAGATAGATATGTTTATATCATTTCATAGATAGATAGATAGATAGATAGGTAGATAGATAGATATGTTTATATCCTTTCATAGATAGATAGATAGATAGATATGTTTATATCATTTCATAGATAGATAGATAAACAGATAGATAGATAGATAGATAGATAGATACACACACACACACACACACACATACACACACACACACAACCTTGAGGTTTGTTTCGCTGTCGTTTATCGCAAAAGATTTTATACACATACGCGCAACCACACACCTAAAGAATGCACAATGCTTTCTTTTCGATACACACACTTACACAGTCCCATACTCACACCGTAAAAGAGAATATTTGACGTCATATTTCAAACCGTTTCCTTTTTTCAAACCTCAAATTTTAGACAGACTGAATAACAAGGACTACCTTTATCGTTATTCTGTGATAAAAAAAATGTCTTATTACCTTCCATATACCAATAAATGCCCTGTAGATGATCTAATTAATAGATCGAAACACTGCAGCGTCGGCCAATAATCTCACCACTTAACTCATTCAAACCTGTATTTTTCTATTTTTTCTTAATATACTACATACTATGTTTATATCCGACTGTTTACATATCCCAGTTTATATATGAATCAACATTCTTAGCAAAGTACACGTGTGTCTATGCGTGTGTCTCTACTAAAAGAGTTAAAGGTAGAAATCCACAGGTGTTTTCTAAGGAATAATAATACACATTCTAAATTGGAGAACAAACAACCCTCCCCCTTTCGCTTACTCCTCCTCTTCCCGCTTTACAGTAGAGATTTGTGGGACGAGATTTTTATTGGCGACGAATTGAGATTTCTCAGTTAAGATTTATGGAACGAGATTTTGTGGACAATAATTATTGCCGACGAATTATGGGACAAGATTTTTGGTTTATAATTGTTGGCGAGGTATTGTGAGATAAGATTTCTCAGTTAAGATTTATAGGACGAGATTACTGCTGACGAATTGTGGGTCAAGATTTTTGGCGACGAATTATGGGACAAAATTTGTTGGCAATTATTTGTGGGACAAGTTGTGAATAATAGTCGTATATGATTTGTTGACGCCAAATTGTTGGCAATGGATTGTCAGACAATTTTTTTGGCAACGAATGTTGGCAACAATCTGTCAGGAGAATATTTGTAGGCGATTAATTGTTGGCGACGAATTATGGGACAATACTTTTTAGTCGAAGATTTATTGGACACGATTGGTTAATTGAGGGACACGATTTGTTATTATTAATTATTCCAATAATGGCAACGATCTTTTGGTCAAAATTTGTAAGCGACGAATAAGATTTATTCTGGACGAGATATTGGTTCAATACATTTCATCCACGAATTATTGGACAGTTAATTATTGGCAACAATCTATAGGGCAACATTTGTAGGCGACGAATTATGGCATAATGGCATTGGATAAGATTTGAAGCCGACGAATTATGACACAGGGGTTCTTGGCGACGAATTATGGCAGTAAGGTTTGTTGGCAACGAATAGGACAGGATTTGTAACCGACGAATTATAGCACAAAGTTTTGGCGACGAATTATGCCATAATGTTTGTTAGCGACGAATTATGGCACGAGGTTTGTTGGCGACGACTTATGGCATAATGTTTGTTGGCGACGAATTATGGCACGAGGTTTGTTGGCGACGAATTATGGCATAATGTTGTTGGCGACGAATTATGGCACAAGGCTTTTGGCGACGAATTATGGCATAATGTTTGTTGGCGACGAATTATGGCACAAGGCTTTTTGGCGACGAATTATGGCATAATGTTTGTTGGCGACGAATTATGGCACAAGGTTTGTTGGCGACGAATTATGTTTGTTGGTGAGGAATCGGACAAGATTTGTAGCCGACAAATTATGGCACAATGTTTATTATATGGCTCAAGCGACAAATTTGTAGCCGACAAATTATGGCATACGGTCTGTTGGCGACGAATTATGGCTCAAGGTGAGGAATATAACAATGAAGAATTATAGAACGGTGTCTCTTGGCGACGAATTATAGCATAAGGTTAGGTGGTGATGAATTATGGCTCAATGTTGGTTGGTGACGAATATTGCCATAAGGTTTTTGTTGTGACGAATTATGGCATAAGGTTTCTTGGCGAGTAATAGGAAAAGATTCCGAGCCGGAATTATGGCACGAGTATTGTTGGCTCAAGGCCTTGTGGCCATGAATAGGACAAGATTTGTTGTGGACGAATTATGGCGACGAACTATGGCATAAGGTTTATTAGCGACGAATTATAGCTTAAGGTATGTTGGCGACGAATTAAGGCATAAGATCAGTTGGTGACAAATTATATTATACGATTTGTTGGCGACGAATTATGGCACAAGTTTTTTGTTGGCGAAGAATTATGTCATAAGGTTTCTTGGCGACGAATAGGACAAGATTTGTAGCCGATGAATTATGGAATTAGGCTTGTTTGGTGACGAATTATAGCAGAACAATAGTATAATGTTAGAATAGGACAAGATTTGTAGCCGACAAATTATGACACAAGGGGTTTTGGCGACGAATTCTGGCACAAGGTTTGTTGGCGAGGAATAGGACAATATTTGTAGCCGACAAATTATGGCATAAGGTTTGTAGCCGAGGAATTATGGCACAGGGTTTGTTGGCGACGAATTATAGCAGTAAGGTTTGTTGGCGAGGAATAGAACAAGATTTGTAGCCGACAAATTATGACATCAGGTTTGTTGGCGACGAATTATGGCATGAGCTTTGTTGGCGACGAATAGAACAAGATTTGTAGCTGACAAATTATGGCATAAGGTTTGCTGGCGACAAATTATGGCATAAGGTTTGTTGGCGACGAATTATGGCATGAGGTTTGTTGGCGACGAATAGAACAAGATTTGTAGCTGACAAATTATGGCATAAGGTTTGCTGGCGACGAATTATATCATGAGGTTTGTTGGCGAGGAATAGGACAAGATTTGTAGCCCACGAATTATGGCACAAGGTTTGTTGGTGGAGAATAGGACAAGATTTGTAACTGACGAATTATAGCATGAGGTTTCTTGGCGACGATTTATGGCATAAGGTTTGTGGCGACAAATTATGGCACAAAATATTTGGTGATGATATCTTGAAAGGCAAACTTCATTTTCATAAATCTCACAAATTTCTGCTAATGTTAAGTTCGTTGATAATGTTTTGAAAATAAATATGTTGGTTAAATTTGTTTTTGTGCATTCTACGCCACTCATCCATGAATACAACATGGAAAGATACATTTTGTTTTACATCTTTTTCTCGGAGCTTTCGTTCTGTCTAGCAAGTATTGAACACAATAATAATATGGACCACGCTCGTTATTTTTTCTATTATCCGGTCCACCATGAAAAAGGTTTGGTGATCCCTGCTGTAACTGATGTTGGAATATTTTGGTATATAAGCCGTGCTGTGATCCATCACTTTAATTTATAGCCTAAGCGAGGTCACGGGGTTTAAACCTCAGTCAATTAACAGCCCGAATACGTGGTTGGTTAAGTATTTTATTACTGATATTGACAGACGTCTATTTGTACTCATTGACGAAGAACATGCAACACTGGGGAGCATCAAGGAATAACCAAAGTATCATTCCCAATATTAAGGGAGACGAAGGAGCAACCAAATGATTCTTCACTAAGGATCGCGCTCTGCTTAACACAAAGGATCTCCGCTAGACAGCGCTCTTGCTTGAACCCCTGAGGATGGCCACAAAATTCGTAACAACTTAAAACAGCAGCCCCAGAAAGTATCACTGTTTGTGTGCAGTCAGTGCACCAAAGACTGTCACTCAGGGATAGGCCTGCACGGCCACTTGCGCAGATGCAGATAATTTTCTTTTTATTTCGTTATTTTATTTTGGGACATTACGCCATATTCCTTAGTGGACGGAAAGGTGTCAACAATAACAATGAAGTGGTATCCGTAAAGCTCCAGTATTAGGTCTCACCATCGGATGCAGCTTAGTCATACTCGGCACAATCTCTTTTTTGTGGGATCCTATCCCTCTGTAGTGGAATAGAGTCAGCTTATTCTAAACGTCGCTGATAGGGGGATTTGGGGCTTGGGTAAATAGTACAGCATAGTGACACAAACATATATGCAGAAAATCTGGCGCTTTAATGTCAAACAAAGTGGGAAGGGGAGTGAGGCGGAGAGGAGAGTAGCCTCTAAAGTAAAGAGAGCCAGAAGGAAGGAGAGAAAACGGCTGCTCCACTTAGCACCACTGTTTGTGTGCAGTCAGTGCACCAAAAACTGTCACTCAGTGATAAGCCGGCACAGCTACTTGCGCAGATGCAGATAATTTTCTTTTATCTCTTTATTTTTTGGGTGACACTACGCCATTGTCCTTAGTGTACGGAAAGGTGTCAACAACAACAACAATTCCTGTAACTATAAAATACAATTTTTACAATTTTCGTCTTTCGTTAAAAGTGATACTCTTAGCATGCAATCTTTCGTACTTAAACTAATCATATTTATTCTAAGCCGATTTTGTACCGAATCAGCCTGAAAATCCATTCCATAGCTTTAAAAAGAGGCGACGGGTCGGTGTCTCTTTTTGTTTCTTTGTTTGTTGTTGTTTTTTGTTTTTGTTTTTGTTTTTTTTTTTGTTTTCGTTATTGTCGGGCGTACCAGTTAAAAAGTCAATTTCTATATTTAAAAAATCGATTTCTATATTAACAAAAAAAAGGAGGACGCCATTTAGATAGAATATCGATTCAATGTCTGGATATAATTATTTCTTGTGTGCTATATATATATATATATATATATATATATATATATATATATATTTTTTCGTTTTTTTTTTGGGGGGTGTTCTTTTTCTTTTTTAGATACGGAAAACTCGTCTCGCACGTAACGGAGTTTTTAACCTTGAACGAGAACTTAGTAGCAAAATTACTTTCTAATATAAACACTATACAAGATAAACTCTAAGAATATCGTATTATATAAAGTGATTTCAAATTCTTATAATCTATTTCTGTTTTGTTTTACGGAATATCAACCTTGGTGGGTTATTTAATGCCGGCAAAGTTTTGAAAGATTCGTAGAGATAGTTTGACAGAAAATTATCTAAGCTCAATGTTTTTTATGAACAAATTTTCTATTTAACTCATAAAATGCATTGGAAATGATTTTTACTATAAAAATGCATTAGAAATGCTTTTTACTATAAAAATGCATTGGAAATGATTTTTCTATAAAAGGAAATAATTTTTACAATAAAAATGCACTGGAAATGATTTTTACTATAAAAATGCATTGGAAATGATTTTTACTATTAAAATGCATTGGAAATGATTTTTAATATTAAAATGCATTGGAAATGATTTTTACTATGAAAATTCAGTGGAAATGATTTTTTTATTATAAAAACGCATGGGAAATGATTTTTAATATAAAAATACATTGGAAATGATTTATACTATAAAAATGCATTGGAAAATGATTTTTGCCGTAAAAATGCATTAGAAATGATTTTTACTATAAAAATGCATTGAAAATGATTTTTACTATGAAAATGCATTTGAAATGATTTTTAATATAAAAATGCATTGGAAATTATTTTTTACTATAAAATTGCATTAGAAATTACACATAATATAGATTAGCAATTGGTTAATTTGCAGATACAGCTTCTCATGTCTGGCTACAGAATCAGATGAAATGGCCAAAATCGCCAAGAAATCGCCCACTGTTTAAAAAAAGAAGGTCTCAGTCGAAAGGTTGTAACGAATAGATATTTTTCTTAGCTACAATGGCATTCTGTGTTAGCACCGATTGGAGTACAGAGTAAGGTGCGGCTCGTTGACCGACTCTTTCTTCGTCCGTAAAATGCCGTCTGTTTTATGTGAACCCAGTTTCTTCGTCCTGTCAGCTTCGCCCACGACCAATTAATCATAAGTAGGTTCCGCTTGACCGTGTGTCAACCAGTTCAATCTTCTTAGTTTCGTGGTGACGCCCCATGTTTTGCTACTAGAAGAATTAGCGGTGTGTTAATTCAGAACTAACACCCGTATTCCTATAATGCATTGGGGCAGTGGTTCGCCAACAGTGCGCTCGGGTGCATTGCTGCACCCAACAGCTTTTTCATGAGAGCTTCGTAGTTTTAAACTCTAGTATGCAAGGGAAAGAGGAAAATATCGTCACATCCACTGACAAAATAAAAACGTTTCAGAGAAAGCTACAGATTTGCAAAAGAACAAAACAAAAAGATGGAAGGAAATCTTGAAATGTTTCCTTTTGATAAGTATTAATTGCAAAACTGAAATTCTGCCAATGAGAGTTGAACATTTATCAACTTTAGAAGAAAAATTGAGTTATTATCTATAGAAGGGGGGGATATATGGGACGAAATAGACCTTCGAATCAACAAGTTCCCGCCGAGGGGGAACCAAAAACAAGCGAGTTCTCCGTCTTCTCACAAACCAGACCCTCTGTTGGTCAACACATTCTTCGTCTAGCAGCTGGAAAAATCCGTCGTCGTAGTCGAAATAATCTTTAGCAGTTCAAAATCACATTTCCTATTTAGTTTTGTTTCTGTTTGACTAAAATCCATTTCTTTACTGAAAAGCGCTTCGTCGTCGACTGCTTCTGCTGCTGCTGACTGCTGACTGCCCAGCGCTTCACTCACTTGTTATTTTATGGGCATATTAGCCAAACATCCGGTCACGTCAGTCAAACCTCGCGTCCTTCCAGTTCCTACATCGCATCTGTTTTCGCATGCGGGAGAACGCGAGTTCGATCCCAGCAGGCAAGACAATGTCTTGCTCCCTTTCCTTTCTCGTTCTCCGTCACATTATCTTTATCAGAAATGTGGGTTATCTGCCCATATTAGATCCTGAGAATCAGACGCAAAAAACAACAAAGAAGGTAACCTGACACCGAATGTGTATTATTTGTATCATTGCCCATCAATATTGATATCTGTACAACATTTCAGCCGATACGTCCTTCGGCCTTCTTCAGGCATTTCTTGTTGGACTTGGGAACCTTCTTGAACTCACTGGATTAGGTTCGAAGATCCGTGAAGGTTCTTGATAACGACAAGAAGGTTACCGAGTTCGAAAAGAAGGTTCCCAAGTTTGAGGAGGGGGGAATTATTGTCAAAAATGCAGAACTAATTGTGGTGACTAGATATTTACCACGTACTCCACGTGTACTGGTTAGGCACAAGACCCTATTAATGTGGGACCACCCACGGACTGAAGTTCATGGGTGGCGGGTGCACAAATAGCGTTGATCCCGTCGGCATTCCCCTCAAGGGGACGCCTCAGGCATTGGGCAATAAACCCAGCCATACCCCTTTAAATCGAGGGGCAGGCGTTGCCTGGGGGGATAGACCCCTGAGATCAACGCTGTTAATTGTAGCCATGGTTCAGGGCCGAAGCTACTGGACTCCCGCCCCGTGGGACGGATCTGTAGCGGACCAGTAGTTGTGATTAGATGTCCGTCGCTAGCAAAAAAAAAAAAAGAAAAACATAGTAAATTGTAGTAATTTATGTGTAAGTGTAACGTAGCGGCGTCGTCACGGTACCAAATAGATATATTTGTTACGTAGTGCCTTTTCTTTGACGGCACTAAATATCTATACGTTGTATACTTCTTACGTCTTACTCTGGTCTATTCTTCCGGCCGGGTATATCTTCTAATGGTCTGGTATATCTTCTACAGGTCTGGTCTTTCTTATGTGGGGATTCCGTGTCTTTGTCGGGGGTCATTTCTTATCAGAAGCCTTGTGCTATTGTTAGCTTTTAGTAATAACAACAAGACTTCGATTTACAGTGATGTTACTTTATTCATGAACCCCAGACCAGACAATCCCGCAGTGAAGCTCACATCTTGCTAGCTTCCTTCTAAGTTCTAACTCTGCAACTGACTAACTGCAACTAACTGAGTTGCTTACAGCTTAAACCGGAAGGGCCTTTATTGCCTTCCGTTCTCACGTTCCATCCCCAGAACGCAAGGTGAGAGTGAGGTCAAGCATTGTCACTCACTCTCAAGGCCATCAGCTGTACTGATCGCCATAAGGATTTCTATACTACCTTAAAAATGTAATAGGGATCCAATTAATATGTAACATAAGATATTGCTTTTGTAGCTGAAAACTTGCCCTATCCAAAGATGTTATTGTGTTCTCTTTATTGGAGCACTCAGGGTAAATAAATAGGAGGCATTACTTTTGGAACACCCATCATAGTAGCGTGGAATTGTTGTCTTAAATGCTGAACCAATTGTGGTGACTATGTGGGGAAATATTGTTTTGTAGCTGAAAAATTGCTCTATACAAAGGTGTTATTGTGTTCCCTTTATCGGTTGTAGTTTAATGGAACATAATTGCAAGGCATTTCTTCGAAGCGCATCTGTTTGAAAAATCGGATATTGATGAAAAGGATTGCTGATAAAAATCGAAACTGCTTCTTTTGGTTTCTTCTTTCTGTTTATTTATTTACTTTTTTTTTCTTTTTTTTTTTTTGATCCGGGACGACATCTGCGCACCTTGCTCGATTATCGATTTGTGTAGCGTTTCAAGTGTAATTATAACAGCCAATCAACAACCAGATTAAATTGTCAGATATTTTGGGTCGTCTTCATCGACAGCTTTTGAAAAAGATCTTTATAAATAGAAGGAAAAAAAATCACAGTTTTAATATAGTTGTCTGGTCATTTAATGGCGAATCAAGTCATTTTGATAAACAAAGGATTCAGGTTGGCTGGTTGTTTTGTTTTACGGCATATCAACCCTTTTTGGGTCATGTAATGCCGAATCAAGTCATTTTGATAAACAAAGGATTCAGGTTGGCTGGTTGTTTTGTTTTACGGCATATCAACCCTTTTGGGGTCATGTAATGCCGAATCAAGTCATTTTAATAAACAAAGAGTTCAGGTTGCTCACAGTATTTACCTGCACATCGGGATGGTCCAGTGGTTTCGGCCCTCTACCGGTTAAGTAATGTTAATATAATTCAAGGGTGCTATCCCCATAGGCAACACACCACCATTGATTTAAATCCAACCAACCAATCAACCAAACCATTAATAGTATCAAGGAGATGACATTGATTGTATCGTAGAAATAAGCCTCTTCGGCATAAATAACCCGTGAAGGTTGACATGCCATAAAATCCAGCCAACCAATCAACCATCAAGAATGAATAAAATAAAAACTTCGGATAAAATAACCCGTGAAGGGTTGACATGCCGTAAAATCCAACCAACCAATCAACCATCAAGAATGAATAAAACAAAAACGTCTTCGCATAAAATAACCAGTGAAGGGTTGACATGCCGTAAAATCCAGCCAACCAATCAACATCAAGAATGAATAAAACAAAAACGTCTTCGGCAAAAATAACCCGTGAAGGGTTGACATGCCGTAAAATCCAGCCAACCAATCAACCATCAAGAATGAATAAAAAACAAAACGTCTTCGGCATAAAATAACCCGTGAAGGGTTGACATGCCGTAAAATCCAACCAACCAACATTAATAGTATAAAGGAGATGACATTGATTGTATCGTAGAAATAAATGAAACAAAACGTCTTCGGCATAGAAAACCCAACAAGTTTATATGCCGTAAAATCCAACACACACTCTAGTAGTTTATATTTAAAAATCTTCAGAAATGGTGCACAAAGTTCTACTCTGTTAGAGGTTAATCAAATTGACCAGTGTTTAACTTCAATTGTGGATTATAATAAAGTTGGACAATCCCAAAATTTGAACTTCCAATTTCAAAAATTGGTGGAGTTATGTCAAATGTCTAAATATGGCGGGGGTCACGAAAAGTGCGGACTTTTTGTAATCTATTATTGTCTGTAAAATTAGTTTTAGAGCTTTGCAAAATCTAGCCTCGGTTCTCAGTAAAAATCAAACTATCTTTTTGTTACAAACAATGATCAATGATGTGAAATAATAATTAGAAATTTTGTTTGTATAGATGCGGTGGCCAATCGGGATATTGATCTTGCTATGAAAAAATCAGAAACCATCAATAACTTACAATTGGTTGGCAATAAGGTTATTTATAGCATTTTTTGGATTTCTTGGGCAATAAAATGCTTTTATAAACCAATTTTAGAAGCTCTAGAACTCATTTTTACAGACAAAAATAGATACAAAACGTCGCCATTTTTTCGCGAACCCCCTCAAATTTGGAGAGCTATAAATCGACATATCTCCGTTAATTTTGGGATTGAAGAACTTTAACATAGCCCACACCTGGAAAAGAATTCAGAAAGATTAAAGCGGGTAGGTGAACAATTTTACTTTTTTTTCTAGATGATTTGACATGAAATTATGACGAGTATTATTAACATTTTCTTTGTTGACCCCCAACCAATCTATCAATATTTTTTATGATTTAATTTGAATGAAACTTTTAAAAATTATTACTGGAAATTGACATATCTAATTAAGTATGAATCATAATTCCCTCAACCCTCCTGTACGGTACGGAAGCCTGGGAGATTTTACAAAGCGGATGCCCACAGACTACATGTCAACGTGATGCATCACTTACACAGGATATTAAATGTTAAATTATGGCAGCATGATTCCAACAGGACCAGCCTGGAGAGAAATTATCCAGCGCAACTTGAGATGGGACTTGTCACTTGAAACAGACTCGGGGATGACAAGACTGCAAAGCAGATTCTGTACTCTTAATTGGTGCTGGGGTCACGTGGAATTAGTAGACTAAAAGCTCAGGCACAAACGACAACATTCAAGCGAAACCTGGGGTACATGAACATCCAATGGGCATTTGGTAAGACGCATCTAGTATCGATTTGTTGGTTTGTTTTGTTTTACGTGCAGCATATCAACCTCAGTGGGTCATTTAATGCCGAATCAAGTCATTTTGATAAACAAAGACTCAGATTGGCTGGTGTTTTGTTTTACCGGCATATCAACCCTTTTTGGGTCATTTAATGCCGGATCAAGTCATTTTGATAAACAAAAGACTCAGTTGGCTGGTTGTTTTGTTTTGGCATATCAACCCTTTTTGGGTTATTTAAAATGCCGAATCAAGTCATTTTGATAAACAAAGGATTCGGGTTGGCTGGTTGTTTGTTTACGCATATCAACATCAGTGGGTCATTTAATCTAGGATTTCAATGACTACACATTGTCGTTCTAACCTTTTCTGTCAATTTACCAGTAGGAACCTAATCGCCAAAAATGGCGACCAGAAATCGTAACTACATATACTTCACTCATGGATTTCACAAGGCTGTGCAATTTATCACACTCAATTTTATTAGTAATGGTCTACCCAGTCTAGTAACCCTTACATTATGTAAAGCACCCAAATAAAAGTGTCGAGATTGGAGCTGTATTTACCAAAGATAGAAATGAACAATGAATGGAACGTTATTTTTAGAATACAAGGGATGTGTCATAAAAGTGCTGAGTTGAAGCTGTATTTACCAGACAGAATGAACAATTAATGGAACATTTCAGAATACAAGGTGTGTCATCTAAAAGTGCTGAAGTTTAAAGCTGTATTTTACCAAGACAGAAAATGAACAGATGAATGGAAACGTTAATTTTTTTCAGAATACAAGGTGTGTCATAAAAGTGCCTGAGTTTAAAGCTGTATTTACCAAAACAAAATGAACAATGAATGGAACGTTATTTTTTTTCGGAATACAAGGTGTGTCATAAAGTGCTGAGTTTTAAAAGCTGATTACCAAGACAAAATGACAATGAATGGAACTTTTTTCAGAATACAAGGTGTGTCATAAAAGTGGATAGGCACACTTTAATCCACAAACACATTACCTGATGGCTTAATTCGAATGCACAATTTTATATCCAGCAAGTCTAGGCGTTCCACTTTATCACTGAAGTAATTTCCAACTGAGTATTCTGCCTGAAGATATAAATGACGAAAGGCACAGACTTATAATGGGAAATTCTACCTCAAGAAAAATATTGGTAATCACTTGCACAGAGTTTCCCTTAAAGAACGAGTAAAGGTTGTAGGGCTTCTTTGTAGTTCATTCAATGGACTTGAAATAGTTTTAAATGGAACAGCAATCAGTCTGCAACTTGCTTTTTAATGTTCCCGAGGCCGTGCCCACAACAAGTGTTTCGATTTGGTAGGGTTCTACAAGGTCTGCCTTAATGAAATGGACACTATTAAATTTATTATAATGGAGATTGTTGTTTTTCTGTCTGTAACGAAACTATATTACTACTCAAGTCACAATTCCCTTTGTTTATTAACGACACATTTTCTCCATGATTCTATTTCATATTAAACCTCAATTATAATAAAACTCTTTACATTATTAAATACTGTTGCCTTACCTAAATACTAATAACATGCAATGTGTTTTTATATAATACAACAAAATACCAGTTTTCAGTGTAAACGTAAAGGCTTAATTTGCATATTGATAAAATAAACAAACTGATTTTAAAAAATTGTGCTTTTGGTATTATTGATTTTAATTGTTTTGGTTTTATCTTAGATGAATATTGAGTAAAAAATCTCTTCAATAAATCCTAAAAGAAAATTCATTAACAAGAAGAATAAACTGTAATTATTCTTTACTTCCTATTTTAACTAAAATAGTTAAATTAGGAAAATTTGCATGAAAAACGGAAGTGATGAAAGACTAAGTTCAGTGGTTCTATTTCCGATTAACCGCCTCCGTTTCAAATCTTTATCTGAATTCTTATTTAGTTTCATTAAACCTTTCTAATTAATACGATATTTTATTACATTTAAACTGAAATACTTGCACCCGGAGGGTGCATATATTTGCCTAGTTATATTAATGGAGATTGTGTGTTTTTCTGTCTGTAAAACCGAAAATATATTACTACTCAATTCCACAATTCCTTTGTTTTTGATCATCACAATCTCAATGATTTATTTATTAAATGTCAATCATTAATAAAAATTGTTTTACATATTAATGCTGTGACGAATATCCACATATTAGATAACATGCCAATTATATTCTATATTAGACAACAAATACGGTTTACAGTGTGACGGAGGCTAATTGAATATTGATATTCAAAATGTGATTTTAAATAAATATGGTTAGACTATTGATTTCTAATTGTTTGGTTTTATTTTAATGAATATAGGCAAAATCTCTTCAATAAATCTTAAATGAAATCCATTAAACAAGAAGAATTAACTGTAATTCTATTCTTTACTTTCCTCTTTTAACTAAACTTAAATTTAGAAAAAATAACAATGAAAGACGAGGAGTCGATGGAAGTTGTAAGTTTCATTGTTCTATTTTTCGATTATACCCCCTGTTCAAATCTTTATCTGCATTCTTATTTAGTTTCATTAGCCTTTCTAATTTAAACAATATTTTTATTACATTAAAACTTAAATACTTGCACTCTATTTCAAAATCTTTTTATTCTTGCATTTCTTATTTAGTTTCATTAGCCTTTCTAAATTTAATACAATATTTTATTACATTAAAACTTAAATACTTGCACTCTGTTCAAATCTTTATTCTGCATCTTATTTAGTTTCACTTAAGCCTTTCTAATTAAATATAAACTATTTTATTACATTAAAACTTAAAAACTGCACTCTATTTTCAAATCTTTTTTCTGCATTCTATTTAGTTTGTCATTCAGCCTTCAATTTAATACAATATTTTATTACATTAAACTTAAATACTTGCACTCTGTTTCAAAATCTTTTTACATGCATTCTTATTTAGTTTCATTAGCCTTTCTTAATTTAATATTAATATTTATTACATTAAAACTTAATCTACTTGCACTCTATTTCAAATCTTTTATCTGTGTTCTTATTTAGTTTCATTAGCCTTTTCTAATTTAATACAATATTTTTATTCCATTTGAAAAATTAAATACTTGCACTCGTTTCAAATTTTTTTATCTGCATTCTTATTTACTTTCATTAGCCTTTCTATTTAATAAAAATATTTTATTACATTAAAAACTAATACTTGCCACCCTACGGAGGGCATATATTTGCTAGTTCTTTTTTAAAGAATCAGCAATATTCTTTATCAGAACTACACAACTTCACAATTTTTAGGAAACTATCCGGATATTGTGGATATGCATTAGCAGTATGTTATTGAATATTTAAACGATTGATTCCCCAACCCTATGCCTTATGGCAAGCCCCAACCCCTTTTATCTATGTGCTAGAAGGCGGTGGCTGCGGGTCTACATGTCCTGGGAATGGCGTTAAACTCTATCTGATGGCTGAAGTTCCAGTTTTTGAGGCTTTGGGAATTGTGGAAGCACCCCTGCATCACCATTGCTCCCTGTCCACTTTGACCCGGATTCGGTAGTACCTGTTAGGGTCCCATCTATGGGTTAAATACAAAAATGTGTTATAAAAAATTGAGTATCCATTAAGAATTGATTTATTTCAAAACTTTATCGGACATTAATACCCACTAGAGGTTGATATGCCGTAAAAACAAAACAAAACAAACAAACAAAACGATTGATATGTTTACTTAGAAGCTATGCTAAATTATGCAAATGTAAAAAGTAGTATTAATAACATTCATCGGAGATTTATATTTGTAAATCGAGTTGTGGATTTAGTTTATTTTGAAGAAGTCGGATGACATATCGGCCCCCAACATGTTTACTACAGATTCACAATGCGAAAAGGACAATAGTCACGAATAATCCAAATTAAACGGGTGAAGCTTACTACCGGATCTTCGCAGGAGACGAGTAGCAGAATAACTATTAGAATGTTTGATATGTATACATTAGAGCTATTTAAAAGAGATTCGAATATGTAAACAGTATGATAATATTGAACCTGTGGAATAGTACCCATTATGGATAATTAATTATTACCACGTTGATATGTTACTTAAGACTATTTGATTAAATAGTTAAAATATACAAAAAGTATAATAATTTAACTATCTCCGGATACTTTTTCTTTCATTTTTAACTGTTCATCTGTTCCGATTAAATCAGATTAGCGTTTTATACTCGTGTTCCTAAATTGTACGACCATTATTATCTTGCAACACCTTCTGGCTAAAAATGAGACCGTCCAAATCGTACAAAATGAAATTCAAACATTTCTTATGAGTGTCGTCACCTCAGGTATATAATGGACCATATCTTTTTTTTTATTATAAAGAAAGAAATGGAAGAAAAATGACTTGCTACTCAGAAAAAATATAAGAAGAAAGAAAGAGTAAAGAGAAGAGAGAACGAGGAGTTGAACGCTAATCTGATTTAATCGGAACAGATGAACAGAATAAATGAAAGAAAAAGTATCCGAGAGATAGTTAAATTATTATACTTTTTGTATATTGAACTATTTATCAATAGCTCTTAAGTAAACATATCAAACGTTGTAATAATTAAATTATCATACTGGGGTATATTCACAGGTTCAATATTATCATACTGTTTACATATTGAACTCTTTTGAAATAGCTCTTAATGTATACATATCAAACATTCTAATAGTTATTCTGCCTTCTCGTCTCTGCGAAGATCCGGTAGTAAGCTTCAACCCGTTTATTTGGATTATTCGGACTATTGTCCTTATCTGCATTGTGATCTGTATAACATGTTGCGGCCGATATGTCATCCGACCTTCTTCAAAATAAACTAAATCCACCAACTCGATTTACAAATATAAATCTCCGATGAATAAGATTATTATACTTTTTACATATTGCAGTATTTAGCAATAGCTCTTAAGTAAACATATCAATCGTTTTGTTTGTTTGTTTTGTTTTGTTTTACGGCATATCAACCTCAGTGGGTCATTTAATGCCGATAAAGTTTTGAAATAAATCAATTCTTAATGGATACTCAATTTTTTTATAAACACATTTTTGTATTTAACCCATAGATGGGACCCTAACAGGTACTACCACTCCGGGTCAAAGTGGACCAGGGAGCAATGGTGATGAAGGGGTGCTCCACATTCCCCAAACCTCAAAAACTGGAACTTCACCATCAGATAGAGTTTAACGCCATTCCCAGGACATGTAGACCCGCAGCCACCGCCTTCTAGCACCCATATGAAAAAAGGGGTTGGGGCTTGCCATAAGGGCAATAGGGTTGGGAATCAATCGTTTTAATGATTCAATTAACATACTGCTAATGCATATCCACATATCCGGATAGTTCCTAAAATTGGTGAAAGTTGTGTAGTTCTTGAAAAGAATATTGCTGATTCTTTAAAAGAACTAGCAAATATATGCACCCTCCGTAGGGTGCAAGTATTTAAGTTTTAATGTAATAAAATATTTTATTAAATTAGAAAGGCTAATGAAAGTAAATAAGAATGCAGATAAAAAAGATTTGAAACAGAGTGCAAGTATTTAAGTTTCATAATAAATATTGTATTAAATTAGAAAGGCTAATGAAACTAAATAAGAACACAGATAAAAAGATTTGAAATAGAGTGCAAGTATTTAAGTTTTAATGTAATAAAATATTATATTAAATTAGAAAGGCTAATGAAACTAAATAAGAATGCAGATAAAAAGATTTGAAACAGAGTGCAAGTATTTAAGTTTTAATGTAATAAAATATTGTATTAAATTAGAAAGGCTAATGAAACTAAATAAGAATGCAGATAAAAAGATTTGAAATAGAGTGCAAGTATTTAAGTTTTAATGTAATAAAATATTATATTAAATTAGAAAGGCTAATGAAACTAAATAAGAATGCAGATAAAAAGATTTGAAACAGAGTGCAAGTATTTAAGTTTTAATGTAATAAAATATTGTATTAAATTAGAAAGGCTAATGAAACTAAATAAGAATGCAGATAAAAAGATTTGAAATAGAGTGCAAGTATTTAAGTTTTAATGTAATAAAATATTGTATTAAATTAGAAAGGCTAATGAAACTAAATAAGAATGCAGATAAAAAGATTTGAAACAGGGGGTATAATCGAAAATAGAACAACTGAAACTTACACTTCCATCACTCTCGTCTTTCATTGTTATTTTTTCTAATTTAAGTATTTAGTTAAAAGAGGAAGTAAAGAATAGAATTACAGTTATTTCTTCTTGTTAATGGATTTCATTTAAGATTTATTGAAGAGATTTTTGCCTATATTCATTAAAATAAAACCAAACAATTAGAAATCAATAGTACTAAACACATATTTATTAAAATCACATTTTGAATATCAATATTCAAATTAGCCTTCCCGTTCACACTGTAAACCGTTATTTTGTTGTATATATAAATATAATTGCATGTTATTAATATGTGGATATTGTCAACAGCATTAATAATGTAAAACAATTTTTATTAATGATTGACATTTAAATAAAAATAAAATCATTGAGATTGTGATGTCAATAACAAAGGGAATTGTGACTTGAGTAGTAATATAGTTTCGGTTACAGACAGAAAAACACACAATCTCCATTATAATAACTAGCAAATATATGCACCCTCCGGGTGCAAGTATTTAAGTTTAAATGTAATAAAATATCGTATTAAATTAGAAAGGTTAATGAAACTAAATAAGAATTCAGATAAAAAGATTTGAAACGGAGGGGGTATAATCGGAAAATAGAACAACTGAAACTTAGTCTTTCATCACTTCCGTTTTTCAATGCTAAATTTTCCTAATTTAACTATTTAGTTAAAATAGGAAGTAAAGAATAAAATTACAGTTATTTCTTCTTGTTAATGAATTTCTTTTAGGATTTATTGAAGAGATTTTTTACTCATATTCATTAAGATAAAACCAAACAATTAAAAATCAATAATACCAAGCACAATTTTATTAAAATCAGTTTGTTTAATATCAATATGCAAATTAGCTTTACGTTTACACTGAAAACTGGTATTTTGTTGTATATATAAAAACAATTGCATGTTATTAGTATTTAGGTAAGGCCAACAGTATTAATAATGTCAAAGAGTTTTATTATTAATTGAGGTTTAAATAGAAATAGAATCATGGAGAATGTGTCGTTAATAACAAAGGGAATTGTGACTTGAGTAGTAATATAGTTTCGGTTACAGACAGAAAAACAAACAATCTCCATTATAATAAGATTTAATAGTGTCCATTTCTATTAAGGCAGACCTTGTAGACACTACCAATCGAAACACTTGTTGTGAGGCACGGCTCCGGGAAACAAAATTAAAAGCAAGTTGCAGACTATTGGCTGTTCCATTTAAAACTATTTCAAGTCCATTGAATGAACTACAAGAAGCCCTACAACTTTTACTCGTCCTCAAGGGAAACTCTGTGCAAGTGATTACCAATATTTTCTTGAGGTAGAATTTACCATTATAAGTCTGTCCTTTCGATCATTTATATCTTCAAGCAGAAACGATGGGTGATTAAGTGGTGACCAGCGACAACTTTTAGAATATTCAGTTGGAATTACTTCAGGATAAGTGAACCCTAGACTTGCTGGATATAAAATTGTGCATTCGAATTAAGCCATCAGGTTAATGTGTTTGTGGATTAAAGGTGCCTATCCACTTTTATGACACACCTTGTATTCTGAAAAAAGTTCCATTCATTGTTCATTTCTGTCTGGTAAATACAGCTTTAAACTCAGCACTTTTATGACACACCTTGTATTCCGAAAAAAAATAACGTTCCATTCATTGTTCATTTCTGTCTTGGTAAATACAGCTTTAAACTCAGCACTTTTATGACACACCTTGTATTCTGAAAAAAATTAACGTTCCATTCATTGTTCATTTCTGTCTTGGTAAATACAGCTTTAAACTCAGCACTTTTATGACACACCTTGTATTCTGAAAAAATGTTCCATTCATTGTTCATTTCTGTCTTGGTTAAATACAGCTTCAAAACTCAGCACTTTTATGACACACCTTGTATTCTAAAAAATAACGTTCCATTCATTGTTCATTTCTATCTGGTAAATACAGCTTCAATCTCGACACTTTTATTTGGGTGCTTTACATAATGTAACGGTTACCTAGACTGGTAGACATTACTAATAAAATTGAGTGTGATAAATTGCACAGCCTTGTGAAATCCATGAGTGAAGTATATGTAGTTACGATTCTGGTCGCCATTTTTGGCGATTAGGTCTCCTACTGGTAAATTGACAGAAAAGGTTAGAACGACAATGTGTAGTCATTGAAATCCTAGATTAAATGACCCACTGATGTTGATATGCCGTAAAACAAAACAACCAGCCAACCCGAATCCTTTGTTTATCAAAATGACTTGATTCGGCATTAAATAACCCAAAAAGGGTTGATATGCCAAAAAACAAAACAACCAGCCAACCTGAGTCTTTTGTTTATCAAAATGACTTGATTCGGCATTAAATGACCCAAAAAGGGTTGATATGCCGTAAAACAAAACAACCAGCCAATCTGAGTCTTTTGTTTATCAAAATGACTTGATTCGGCATTAAATGACCCACTGAGGTTGATATGCCGTAAAACAAAACAAACCAACAAATCGATACCTAGATGCGTCTTACCAAATGCCCATTGGGATGTTCATGTACCCCAGGTTTCGCTTGATGTTGTCGTTGTGCCTGAGCTTTAGTCTACTAATTCCACGTGACCCCAGCACCAATTAAGAGTACAGAATCTGCTTTGCAGTCTGTCATCCCCGAGTCTGTTCAAGTGACAAGTCCATCTCAAGTTGCGCTGGATAATTTCTCTCCAGGATGGTCCTGTTGGAATCATGCTGCCATAATTTAACATTTAATATCCTGTGTAAGTGATGCATCACGTTGACATGTAGTCTGTGGGCATCCGCTTTGTAAATCTCCCAGGCTTCCGTACCGTACAGGAGGGTTGAGGGAATTATGATTCATACTTAATTAGATATGTCAATTTCCAGTAATAATTTTAAAAAGTTTCATTCAAATTAAATCATAAAAAATATTGATAGATTGGTTGGGGGTCAACAAAGAAAATGTTAAATAATACTCGTCATAATTTCATGTCAAATCATCTAGAAAAAAAAGTAAAATTGTTCACCTACCCGCTTTAATCTTTCTGAATTCTTTTTCCAGGTGTGGGCTATGTTAAAGTTCTTCAATCCCCAAAATTAACGGAGATATGTCGATTTTAGCTCTCCAAATTTGAGGGGGTTCGCGAAAAATGGCGACGTTTTGTAATCTATTTTTGTCTGTAAAATGAGTTCTAGAGCTTCTAAAAATTGGTTTATAAAAGCATTTTTGCCCAAGAAATCCAAAAATGCTATCAAATAACCTTATTGCCAACCAATTGTAAGTTATTGATGGTTTCTGATTTTTTCATAGCAAGATCAATATCCCGATGTGGCACCGCATCTATAACAAACAAAATTTCTATTATTATTTCACATACATTGATCATTGTTTGTAACAAAAAGATAGTTTGATTTTTACTGAGAACCGAGGCTAGATTTTGCAAAGCTCTAAAACTAATTTTACAGACAATAATAGATTACAAAAAGTCGCCACTTTTCGTGACCCCCGCCATATTTAGACATTTGACATAACTCCACCAATTTTTGAAATTGGAAGTTCACATTTTGGGGATTGTCCAACTTTATTATAATCCACAATTGAAGTTAAACACTGGTCAAATTTGATTAACCTCTAACAGAGTAGACTTTGTGCACCATTTCTGAAGGATTTTTAAATAATAAACTACTAGAGTGTGTGTTGGATTTTACGGCATATAAACTTTTGTTGGGTTATTCTATGCCGAAGACGTTTTGTTTCATTTATTTCTACGATACAATCAATGTCATCTCCTTTATACTATTAATGGTTGGTTGGTTGGATTTTACGGCATGTCAACCCTTCACGGGTTATTTTATGCCGAAGACGTTTTTTGTTTTATTCATTCTTGATGGTTGATTGGTTGGCTGGATTTTACGGCATGTCAACCCTTCACGGGTTATTTTATGCCGAAGACGTTTTTGTTTTATTCATTCTTGATGGTTGATTGGTTGGCTGGATTTTACGGCATGTCAACCCTTCACTGGTTATTTTATGCCGAAGACGTTTTTGTTTTATTCATTCTTGATGGTTGATTGGTTGGTTGGATTTTACGGCATGTCAACCCTTCACGGGTTATTTTATGCCGAAGATGTTTTTATTTTATTCATTCTTGATGGTTGATTGGTTGGCTGGATTTTATGGCATGTCAACCCTTCACGGGTTATTTTATGCCGAAGAGGCTTATTTCTACGATACAATCAATGTCATCTCCTTGATACTATTAATGGTTGGTTGATTGGTTGGTTGGATTTAAATCAAGTGGTGGTGTGTTGCCTATGGGGGATAGCACCCTTGAATTAATATTAACATTACTTAACCGGTAGAGGGCCGAAACCACTGGACCATCCCGATGTGCAGGTAAATACTGTGAGCAACCTGAACTCTTTGTTTATTAAAATGACTTGATTCGGCATTACATGACCCCAAAAGGGTTGATATGCCGTAAAACAAAACAACCAGCCAACCTGAATCCTTTGTTTATCAAAATGACTTGATTCGGCATTACATGACCCCAAAAGGGTTGATATGCCGTAAAACAAAACAACCAGCCAACCTGAATCCTTTGTTTATCAAAATGACTTGATTCGCCATTAAATGACCAGACAACTATATTAAAACTGGTGATTTTTTTTCCTTCTATTTATAAAGATCTTTTTCAAAAGCTGTCGATGAAGACGACCCAAAATATCTGACAATTTAATCTGGTTGTTGATTGGCTGTTATAATTACACTTGAAACGCTACACAAATCGATAATCGAGCAAGGTGCGCAGATGTCGTCCCGGATCAAAAAAAAAAAAAAAGAAAAAAAAGTAAATAAATAAACAGAAAGAAGAAACCAAAAGAAGCAGTTTCGATTTTTATCAGCAATCCTTTTCATCAATATCCGATTTTTCAAACAGATGCGCTTCGAAGAAAATGCCTTGCAATTATGTTCCATTAAACTACAACCGATAAAGGGAACACAATAACACCTTTGTATAGAGCAATTTTTCAGCTACAAAACAATATTTCCCCACATAGTCACCACAATTGGTTCAGCATTTAAGACAACAATTCCACGCTACTATGATGGGTGTTCCAAAAGTAATGCCTCCTATTTATTTACCCTGAGTGCTCCAATAAAGAGAACACAATAACATCTTTGGATAGGGCAAGTTTTCAGCTACAAAAGCAATATCTTATGTTACATATTAATTGGATCCCTATTACATTTTTTAAGGTAGTATAGAAATCCTTATGGCGATCAGTACAGCTGATGGCCTTGAGAGTGAGTGACAATGCTTGACCTCACTCTCACCTTGCGTTCTGGGATGGAACGTGAGAACGGAAGGCAATAAAGGCCCCTTCCGTTTAAGCTGTAAGCAACTCAGTTAGTTGCAGTTAGTCAGTTGCAGAGTTAGAACTTAGAAGGAAGCTAGCAAGATGTGAGCTCACTGCGGGATTGTCTGGTCTGGGTTCATGAATAAAGTAACATCACTGTAAATCGAAGTCTTGTTGTTATTACTAAAAGCTAACAATAGCACAAGGCTTCTGATAAGAAATGATCCCCGACAAAGACACGGAATCCCCACATAAGAAAGACCAGACCTGTAGAAGATATACCAGACCATTAGAAGATATACCCGGCCGGAAGAATAGACCAGAGTAAGACGTAAGAAGTATACAACGTATAGATATTTAGTGCCGTCAAAGAAAAGGCACTACGTAACAAATATATCTATTTGGTACCGTGACGACGCCGCTACGTTACACTTACACATAAATTACTACAATTTACTATGTTCTTTCTTTTTTTTTTTGCTAGCGACGGACATCTAATCACAACTATTGGTCCGCTACAGATCCGTCCCACGGGGCGGGAGTCCAGTGGCTTCGGCCCTGGACTATGGCTACAATTAACAGCGTTGATCTCAGGGGTCTATCCCCCCAGGCAACGCCTGCCCCTCGATTTAAAGGGGTATGGCTGGGTTTATTGCCCAATGCCTGAGGCGTCCCCTTGAGGGGAATGCCGACGGGATCAACGCTATTGTGCACCCGCCACCATGAACTTCAGTCCGGTGGTCCCACATTAATAGGGTCTTGTGCCTAACCAGTACACGTGGAGTACGTGGTAAATATCTAGTCACCACAATTAGTTCTGCATTTTTGACAATAATTCCCCCCTCCTCAAACTTGGGAACCTTCTTTTCGAACTCGGTAACCTTCTTGTCGTTATCAAGAACCTTCACGGATCTTCGAACCTAATCCAGTGAGTTCAAGAAGGTTCCCAAGTCCAACAAGAAATGCCTGAAGAAGGCCGAAGGACGTATCGGCTGAAATGTTGTACAGATATCAATATTGATGGGCAATGATACAAATAATACACATTCGGTGTCAGGTTACCTTCTTTGTTGTTTTTTGCGTCTGATTCTCAGGATCTAATATGGCAGATAACCCACATTTCTGATAAAGATAATGTGACGGAGAACGAGAAAGGAAAGGGAGCAAGACATTGTCTTGCCTGCTGGGATCGAACTCGCGTTCTCCCGCATGCGAAAACAGATGCGATGTAGGAACTGGAAGGACGCGGTTTGACTGACGTGCCCGGATGTTTGGCTAATATGCCCATAAAATAACAAGTGAGTGAAGCGCTGGGCAGTCAGCAGTCAGCAGCAGCAGAAGCAGTCGACGACGAAGCGCTTTTCAGTAAAGAAATGGATTTTAGTCAAACAGAAACAAAACTAAATAGGAAATGTGATTTTGAACTGCTAAAGATTATTTCGACTACGACGACGGATTTTTCCAGCTGCTAGACGAAGAATGTGTTGACCAACAGAGGGTCTGGTTTGTGAGAAGACGGAGAACTCGCTTGTTTTTGGTTCCCCCTCGGCGGGAACTTGTTGATTCGAAGGTCTATTTCGTCCCATATATCCCCCCCTTCTATAGATAATAACTCAATTTTTTCTTCTAAAGTTGATAAATGTTCAACTCTCATTGGCAGAATTTCAGTTTTGCAATTAATACTTATCAAAAGGAAACATTTCAAGATTTCCTTCCATCTTTTTGTTTTGTTCTTTTGCAAATCTGTAGCTTTCTCTGAAACGTTTTTATTTTGTCAGTGGATGTGACGATATTTTCCTCTTTCCCTTGCATACTAGAGTTTAAAACTACGAAGCTCTCATGAAAAAGCTGTTGGGTGCAGCAATGCACCCGAGCGCACTGTTGGCGAACCACTGCCCCAATGCATTATAGGAATACGGGTGTTAGTTCTGAATTAACACACCGCTAATTCTTCTAGTAGCAAAACATGGGGCGTCACCACGAAACTAAGAAGATTGAACTGGTTGACACACGGTCAAGCGGAACCTACTTATGATTAATTGGTCGTGGGCGAAGCTGACAGGACGAAGAAACTGGGTTCACATAAAACAGACGGCATTTTACGGACGAAGAAAGAGTCGGTCAACGAGCCGCACCTTACTCTGTACTCCAATCGGTGCTAACACAGAATGCCATTGTAGCTAAGAAAAATATCTATTCGTTACAACCTTCGACTGAGACCTTCTTTTTTTTTTTAAACAGTGGGCGATTCTTGGCGATTTGGCCATTTCATCTGATTCTGTAGCCAGACATGAGAAGCTGTATCTGCAAATTAACAATTGCTAATCTATATTATGTGTAATTTCTAATGCAATTTTATAGTAAAAAAATAATTTCCAATGCATTTTTATATTAAAAATCATTTTCAAATTTTTTCATAGTAAAAATCATTTCAATGCATTTTTATAGTAAAAATCATTTCTAATGCATTTTTACGGCAAAAAATCATTTTCCAATGCATTTTTATAGTATAAATCATTTTCCAATGTATTTTTATATTAAAAAATCATTTCCCATGCGTTTTTATAATAAAAAAATCATTTCCACTGAATTTTCATAGTAAAAATCATTTCCCATGCATTTTATATATAAAAATCATTTCCAATGCATTTTAATAGTAAAAATCATTTCCAATGCATTTTATAGTAAAAATCATTTCCAGTGCATTTTATTGTAAAAATTATTCCTTTATAGAAAATCATTTCCAATGCATTTTATAGTAAAAAAGCATTTCTAATGCATTTTATAGTAAAAATCATTTCCAATCATTTTAGAGTTAAATAGAAAATTTGTTCATAAAAAACATTGAGCTTAGATAATTTTCTGTCAAACTATCTCTACGAATCTTTCAAAACTTTGCCGGCATTAAATAACCCACCAAGGTTGATATTCCGTAAAACAAAACAGAAATAGATTATAAGATTTTGAAATCACTTTATATAATACGATATTCTTTAGAGTTTATTCTGTATAGTGTTTATATTAGAAAGTAATTTTGCTACTAAGTTCTCGTTCAAGGTTAAAACTCCGTTACGTGCGAGACGAGTTTTCCGTATCTAAAAAAGAAAAGAACCCCCCCCAAAAAAAACGAAAAACTATATATATATATATATATATATATATATATATATATATAGCACACAAGAAATAATTATATCCAGACATTGAATCGATATTCTATCTAAATGGCGTCCTCCTTTTTTTTGTTAATATAGAAATCGATTTTTTAAATATAGAAATTGACTTTTAACTGGTACGCCGACAATAACGAAAACAAAAAAAACAAAAAAAAACAAAAAAACACAAACAAACAAAGAAACAAAAAGAGACACCGACCCGTCGCCTCTTTTTTTAAAGCTATGGAATGGATTTTCAGGCTGATTCGGTACAAAATCGGCTTAGAATAAATATGATTAGTTTAAGTACGAAAGATTGCATGCTAAGAGTATCACTTTTAACGAAAGACGAAAATTGTAAAATTGTATTTTATAGTTACAGGAATTGTTGTTGTTGTTGACACCTTCGTACACTAAGGACAATGGCGTAGTGTCAAAAAAAAAAAAAAGAAATAAAAGAAAATTATCTGCATCTGCACAAGTAGCTGTGCCGGCTTATCACTGAGTGACAGTTTTGGTGCACTGACTGCACACAAACAGTGGTGCTAAGTGGAGCAGCCGTTTTCTCTCCTTCCTTCTGGCTCTCTTTACTTTAGAGGCTACTCTCCTCTCCGCCTCACCCCCTTCCCACTTTGTTTGACATTAAAGCGCCAGATTTTCTGCATATATGTTTGTGTCACTATGCTGTACTATTTACCCAAGCCCCAAATCCCCCTATCAGCGACGTTTAGAATAAGCTGACTCTATTCCACTACAGAGGGATAGGATCCCCACAAAAAAGAGATTGTGCCGAGTATGACTAAGCTGCATCCGATGGTGAGACCTAATACTGGAGCTTTACGGATACCACTTCATTGTTATTGTTGACACCTTTCCGTCCACTAAGGAATATGGCGTAATGTCCCAAAAAATAAAATAACGAAATAAAAGAAAATTATCTGCATCTGCGCAAGTGGCCGTGCAGGCCTATCCCTGAGTGACAGTCTTTGGTGCACTGACTGCACACAAACAGTGATACTTTCTGGGGCTGCTGTTTTAAGTTGTTACGAATTTTGTGGCCATCCTCAGGGGTTCAAGCAAGAGCGCTGTCTAGCGGAGATCCTTTGTGTTAAGCAGAGCGCGATCCTTAGTGAAGAATCATTTGGTTGCTCCTTCGTCTCCCTTAATATTGGGAATGATACTTTGGTTATTCCTTGATGCTCCCCAGTGTTGCATGTTCTTCGTCAATGAGTACAAATAGACGTCTGTCAATATCAGTAATAAAATACTTAACCAACCACGTATTCGGGCTGTTAATTGACTGAGGTTTAAACCCCGTGACCTCGCTTAGGCTATAAATTAAAGTGATGGATCACAGCACGGCTTATATACCAAAATATTCCAACATCAGTTACAGCAGGGATCACCAAACCTTTTTCATGGTGGACCGGATAATAGAAAAATAACGAGCGTGGGCCATATTATTATTGTGTTCAATACTTGCTAGACAGAACGAAAGCTCCGAGAAAAAGATGTAAAACAAAATGTATCTTTCCATGTTGTATTCATGGATGAGTGCGTAGAATGCACAAAAACAAATTTAACAACATATTTATTTTCAAAACATTATCAACGAACTTAACATTAGCAGAAATTTGTGAGATTTATGAAAATGAAGTTTGCCTTTCAAGATATCATCACCAAATATTTTGTGCCATAATTTGTCGCCACAAACCTTATGCCATAAATCGTCGCCAAGAAACCTCATGCTATAATTCGTCAGTTACAAATCTTGTCCTATCTCCACAACAAACCTTGTGCCATAATTCGTGGGCTACAAATCTTGTCCTATTCCTCGCCAACAAACCTCATGATATAATTCGTCGCCAGCAAACCTTATGCCATAATTTGTCAGCTACAAATCTTGTTCTATTCGTCGCCAACAAACCTCATGCCATAATTCGTCGCCAACAACCTTATGCCATAATTTGTCGCCAGCAAACCTTATGCCATAATTTGTCAGCTACAAATCTTGTTCTATTCGTCGCCAACAAAGCTCATGCCATAATTCGTCGCAACAAAACCTGATGTCATAATTTGTCGGCTACAAATCTTGTTCTATTCCTCGCCAACAAACCTTACTGCTATAATCGTCGCAAACAAACCCGTAATTCCTCGGCTACAAACCTTATGCCATAATTTGTCGGCTACAAATATTGTCCTATTCCTCGCCAACAAACCTTGTGCCAGAATTGTCGCCAAAACCCCTTGTGTCATAATTGTCGGCTACAAATCTTGTCCTATTCTAACATTATACTATTGTTCTGCTATAATTCGTCACCAAACAAGCCTAATTCCATAATTCATCGGCTACAAATCTTGTCCTATTCGTCGCCAAGAAACCTTATGACATAATTCTTCGCCAACAAAAAACTTGTGCCATAATTCGTCGCCAACAAATCGTATAATATAATTTGTCACCAACTGATCTTATGCCTTAATTCGTCGCCAACATACCTTAAGCTATAATTCGTCGCTAATAAACCTTATGCCATAGTTCGTCGCCATAATTCGTCCACAACAAATCTTGTCCTATTCATGGCCACAAGGCCTTGAGCCAACAATACTCGTGCCATAATTCTCGGCTCGGAATCTTTTCCTATTACTCGCCAAGAAACCTTATGCCATAATTCGTCACCAACAAACCTTATGGCAATATTCGTCACCAACCAACATTGAGCCATAATTCATCACCACCTAACCTTATGCTATAATTCGTCGCCAAGAGACACCGTTCTATAATTCTTCATTGTTATATTCCTCACCTTGAGCCATAATTCGTCGCCAACAGACCGTATGCCATAATTTGTCGGCTACAAATTTGTCGCTTGAGCCATATAATAAACATTGTGCATAATTTGTCGGCTACAAATCTTGTCCGATTCCTCACCAACAACATAATTCGTCGCCAACAAACCTTGTGCCATAATTCGTCGCCAACAAACATTATGCCATAATTCGTCGCCAAAAAGCCTTGTGCCATAAATTCGTCGCCAACAAACATTATGCCATAATTCGTCGCAAAAAGCCTGTGCATAATTCGTCGCCAAAAACATTATGCCATAATTCGTCGCCAACAAACCTCGTGCCATAATTCGTCGCCAACAAACATTATGCCATAAGTCGTCGCCAACAAACCTCGTGCCATAATTCGTCGCTAACAAACATTATGGCATAATTCGTCGCCAAAAACTTTGTGCTATAATTCGTCGGTTACAAATCCTGTCCTATTCGTTGCCAACAAACCTTACTGCCATAATTCGTCGCCAAGAACCCCTGTGTCATAATTCGTCGGCTTCAAATCTTATCCAATGCCAACAAACATTATGCCATAATTCGTCGCCTACAAATGTTGCCCTATAGATTGTTGCCAATAATTAACTGTCCAATAATTCGTGGATGAAATGTATTGAACCAATATCTCGTCCAGAATAAATCTTATTCGTCGCTTACAAATTTTGACCAAAAGATCGTTGCCATTATTGGAATAATTAATAATAACAAATCGTGTCCCTCAATTAACAATCGTGTCCAATAAATCTTCGACTAAAAGTATTGTCCCATAATTCGTCGCCAACAATTAATCGCCTACAAATATTCTCCTGACAGATTGTTGCCAACATTCGTTGCCAAAAAAAATTGTCTGACAAATCCATTGCCAACAATTTGGCGTCAAACAAATCATATACGACTATTATTCACAACTTGTCCCACAAATAATTGCCAACAAATTTGTCCCATAATTCGTCGCCAAAAATCTTGACCCACAATTCGTCAGCAGTAATCTCGTCTATAAATCTTAACTGAGAAATCCTATCTCACAATACCTCACCAACAATTATTATCCAAAAATCTTGTCCCATAATTCGTCGGCAATAATTATTGTCCACAAAATCTCGTTCCATAAATCTTAACTGAGAAATCTCAATTCGTCGCCAATAAAAATCTCGTCCCACAAATCTCTACTGTAAAGCGGGAAGAGGAGGAGTAAGCGAAAGGGGAGGGTTGTTTGTTCTCCAATTTAGAATGTGTATTATTATTCCTTAGAAAACACCTGTGGATTTCTACCTTTAACCCTTTTAGTGGAGACACACGCATAGACACACGTGTGCTTTACTAAGAACGTTGATCCTTATATAAACTGGGATATGTAAACAGTCTGATATAAACATAGTATGTAGTATATTAAGAAAAAATAGAAAAATACAGGTTTGAATGAGTTAAGTGCTGAGATTATTGGCCGACGCTGCAGTGTTTCGATCTATTAATTAGATCATCTACAGGGCATTTATTGGTATATGGAAGGTAATAAGACATTTTTTTTATCACAGAATAACGATAAAGGTAGTCCTTGTTATTCAGTCTGTCTAAAATTTGAGGTTTGAAAAAAGGAAACGGTTTGAAATATGACGTCAAATATTCTCTTTTACGGTGTGAGTATGGGACTGTGTAAGTGTTGTATCGAAAAGAAAGCATTGTGCATTCTTTAGGTGTGTGGTTGCGCGTATGTGTATAAATCTTTGCGATAAACGACAGCGAAACAAACCTCAAGGTTGTGTGTGTTGTGTGTATGTGTGTGTGTGTGTGTGTGTGTATCTATCTATCTATCTATCTATCTATCTGTTTATCTATCTATCTATGAAATGATATAAACATATCTATCTATCTATCTATCTATGAAAGGATATAAACATATCTATCTATCTACCTATCTATCTATCTATCTATCTATGAAATGATATAAACATATCTATTATCTATCTATCTATGAAATGATATAAACATATCTATCTATCTATCTATCTATCTATAAACATATCTATCTATCTATATATCTATCTATGAAATGATTAAAACATATCTATCTATATATATATATATCTATGAAAGAAAGATGAGGAAATGAATCGGACAGTATGTGGAGAAAATTTATAAGCAAACCCGGGATGTTATGATGGATGGAAATTTATAGTCGATATTCGAAGATTTCGGTTTATAATGGAAACCTTCTTCAGGACTGTGAAATTAAAAAAAACAAAGACTTATGTGGACAAAAGATATCAGCTATTAAACTCAAAAGGCATACACAAATATAAAAGTTTGGTGAAAGTGTTTATTCTTATGTAGAGAGATCAGGTTAGTTTTCCTTCTAATCCATTGTGGCATCTTCAATAACTCGAAAACACTGCCAGTTGTTCATCATAAAGCAGTTATTTCATAAACTCTTCACTTTGTCCATTTTTTATTGTGTTTTCCGTTTTGTTTTAAAATAACCCTTGGCAGATTGATGTGCCATTAAAAATAATCAACAGCGATGCTTAATAGCTTTTTAATTTAGTGCATCCCAGGACGCAAGGGTTTGATTTGAATGAGTCCCCAGGAAATTTTATGGGTCCCAACTAATGTTATATAGTTTATGATCAGTCATAACTTATTGTGTAGTTGGGGCGTTAGAATGCACCGACCGCACCTCTGCAGAGGGGTAAGACTCCCCAAATGGGGCACCTGTTGGCCGTGGGTGGCGACCCGTGATGATTAAGGATAGAGCCCAGGTGGATGAGCAATTCATGACATGCAATACTCCACTTTGGCCCTATCTTGGGCTAGACGGGCGGCGGAGAGGCCCGCCTGATCAATCGGCTGGTCACGTCAAGCCCTAGCATCTATATGATTTTTCCAACCCTATTGCCCTTATGGCAAGCCCCAACCCTTTTTATCATATGGGTGCTAGAAGGCGGTGGCTGCGGGTCTACATGTCATGGGAATGACGTTAAACTCTATCTGATGTGAGGTTACAGTTTTGGAGGTTTGGGGAATGTGGAGCACCCCTTCATCACCATTGCTCCCTGGTCCACTCTGACCAGGAGTGGTAGTAGTACCTGTTAGGGTCCCATCTATGGGTTAAATAGAAAAATGTATTATAAAAAAATTGTATTATCCATTAAGAATTGATTTATTTAAAAACTTTATCAGCATTAAATGACCCACTTAGGTTGATATGCCGTAAAACAAAACAAACCAAAACCGAACCCTTATATTTAGAATAACGGGTTCCATGGAATGTTACCGACAGTTGTGATGGTTAATAAACTTTGACCCCTTAAAAACGTGTCAGTACAGACACGTTAGAATAAGTTTAGTTAGTTAGTTATATGTGAGCCGGCACACTATTAGAGAAGTTGTCTCTTAGGGTTCGCAACTCACCCAAGGTGGAATCATGGGTTGGGGAAATAAAACTTGATCAAGGAGTAACCAAGGCTCGTTGTTCATTAATTATTAAAACAAGCAATGTCCAGCCCTGTAAGAAGAATTAACAAAGAAGAAGACCAACCCTTAAAAGAAGCCCAACAGAAAAATGCGCCGACGAGATAGAACCAGTTAGATGAACAAACAGAAGAGTTAAAAGAACTATCAACAACTATCATCTGTAATCTATCTATCTAACTGTCTGTCTGTCTGTCTAAATTATACTCTTATTTCTAAAGATATAAATATTTTAAGATTGGACCATAAATAGGTGAGAGATTCCGAGCTGACTGCATAGACTACTGCTTGTATCGCGATAATAAAAGGCAGCGTGGCTATCCGAAGCCAATTTAAAAATTTTTTAACTCGCTGTAAAAAATGATTCAATTGATAAAAACTCATACAAATGACATATTTAGAAAGATTAATTTCTTTTCTTTCTAACGATATAAAAATGTTAAAGATGGACCATAAATAGGCGATAAATTCCGAGCTGAACGCTTAGACTGCAAAATTAATTCTCTAAAATCAAACTAACGCTGCCGATATCAATGTAATAAAAACAGAGACAATATTTTATTATCAGCAGGGCTGGTATACGGACAGTTCCGCAAATTGGGTGATTTTGGCTTAATTAATTAATTACACCCTTAAACAGTAAAAATCAATAATCAAATTTGGCGTGTTTCTTAGTTAGAAGAATATTAAATGTGTAGCAATAATATTATCTCTATAATATACCAAATGTTTTATAAGGTTTGGTATGTTGTGCTTTACGGCATATAGACCTCAGTGGGTCATTTAATGCTGACGAATTTTGAAATAAATTCATTCTTAATGGATACTCAATTTTTTTGATGAACTCATATTTTTCTATTTAACCAATATATGTGACTCTAACAGGTACTACCACTCCGGGTCAGGTGGACCTGGAAGTGTTGTATACTCTCTTTCCTTACTTCTTACTTCTATTCTTCTAGCGTCTCTTCTAAGCGTCTGGACTTCGTCTTGGGGACTTCGTGTCTGGTCTTCCATTGGAGATTTCTCTTATCAGAAGCCCTGTGTCATTGGTAGTTTTTAGATAATAACACAAGACTTCGATTTAACTTAGATCATATTTTATTTCAAAATCCCCACCAGACTACCTGCGCAGATTGAGTCGGCAGCGTGCATAACACGACTTACCACCGTCGTGGTTTTGGGCGATCTCCTGAAATCTCTTTCTAATCTAAACCGGAAGAGGGTCTTCTCCACCGATTCTCACGGTATCCACCAGAAGGGGATCAGGAGTGAGGTCAAGCCTTGTCATTCAATCCTTCAAGGCCGCCGGCTGAACTTATAACAGCCATTTTGGTTTCTACACTACTTTACATAAGTATTAGGAATCTAAATAATTATTAACAGAAGTAATGGTGAGGAAGGAGTGCTCTACATTCCCCAAACCCCCAGAACTGGAACATCAACATGATTCCCAGGACATGATACCCACCAGCCACCGCCTTCTAGCACCCATATGATAAAAAGGGTTGGGGCTTACCATAAGGCAATAGGGTTGGGACAATCAATAGGTCCTAGGGCTTGACGTGACCAGCGATTAATTGGAGGGGGCCATCTAGCCTAAGAAACGGTCTAAGTGTAGCGTTTGCGTGTCATGATTGCTCATCCACCAGGATTCTCATCCTTAAGCATCACAGGTCGCCAAAATGTGGCCCCATTAGGGTAGGTTAGGGCCTTACCCCTCTGCAGAGGAGCAGTCGGTGTATTCTAAAGCCCCACGACAGGGCTCGTTTTATAAAAGCCAAAATTGTCCTACGATTCATGGCAACAGGTAATCTCTCTCCCCNGGAACGTGAGAACCAGAAGGCCCTTCCGGTTTTAAGGGGTAAGCAACTCAGTCAGTTAGAGTTAGAGGTAGAAGCCAAGCTAGCAAGATGTGAGTCTGACTGCGCAGTTGTCTGGTCTGGGGTTCTACGAATAAAGTAACATCATCGTAAAAATCGAAGTCTTGGGTGTATTACTAAAAGCTAACAATTGACACCAAGGCTTCTGATAACAAGAAATCCTAGCAACAGAGACTAGACCGAAGTCCCTAAGAAACACACGACAAGACCAGACCAAGATAGAAGATAGAAGAAGCAAAGCCGGCCAAAGAATAGACGACCAGAGTAAGAATATAGGGCCGGTTAGAAAGGGTATGCAACAAAATAACCAAATATTTATTATGTATTTACAAAATGGCTTCACGCGAGTAGGATGTCACGCAAGGACAATTTCTTAAGCGTACTTTAACAAATTTGAATTCAGGTTTTACTTTCCCTAGACTGTTTGCTAAACAAGGCTAACGAACCCAGTCTTCCCTACTATTTAGTTTGTATTCCTATTTGATTAACACTCAAACCACCACAATGGTTACAATGTCATAACCCTAGTGTCACATTACCCAAGTTTAAGAACCCTGTCTGCCCAGCTATTTATCCGTACTGGACTGGAAAGATTTGTTTAAGATTGGAAAGTAGAATTGGCTGCGAGAGGACAGACCTTAGCAGAGGTGAAAATACAAAGAGGCGTCTTCCAGCTAGACTCCCTATCACCACTGCTATTTGTCATAGTAATGATGCTACTCAACTGTACACTTAAGAAATTACAACGGGATACAAATTTACAAAATCACAGGAAAAATTAAATCTTAGTGCATGAATGACATCAAGATTTTTGTCAAATATGAACAAGAACCTGAAACCTTGTAACAGGTTTCCACTGGGGGGGGGGGGAGTGTCACTTATGAGTCCGTCCTTGCTTCTCCAGTTGTGCCCAGCGTGTCGTATTCGCCTGACTCGGATGTTCTGTGTGATAGGTGGTGTTACATAATTATATAACCTAATATTTATGGCAATAGTGTAGAAATCATAATGGCGATTAGTGCAGCTGATGGCCTTGAGAGTGAGTGACAGCACTTGACCTCACTCTGACCTTGCCTTCCAGGGATAAATCGTGAGAACCGGAAGTCATAGAAGACCCTGTTCCGGTTTAAGGAGTAAGCAACTCAGTCAGTCAGTTAGAAGTTAGAAGCCAAGCTCGTAATATGTAAGCCTCATCTGCGCAGATTGTCTGGGTTGGGGATTTGGAAATAAAGTAACATCAACGTAAATCGAAGTCTTGTGTTTATTACCTAAAAACTAACAATGACACAGGGCTTCTGATAAGGAGAAATCCCTAACAGAAACCAGAACCGAAATCCCATAGATGAAAGTCCAGACCTTGAAGAGACCAGACCAAGATGTTAGACGATCAGAATAGCAAAGCCGACCAGAAGAATAGATGACCAAGGTATAGAAGAAGTAAAGAAGTAAAGAAAGGTTATATAACATTATATCGATTTGGTAAAGTGAAAAACGTCACTATGCAACAGTTTGAAGTGGCCTGACTCGGATGTTCTGTGTGATGGGTGGAAGTGGCCTTACAGCTGCTTTCTTGTGGGTGTTGTTCCCAGATTTGTTTAAGATCACACGCAGCATTGTTATGCAACTCCGATCAAACTTATTCTCTAGTCGCTTCTTTCGGGTCCAAGTGGTGCAACCATACAGTACACTGATAGAGCTAAGACTTGGAAGAATTATCATTTTAACTTATCAGTGAGATCATATTTCCATGTGATTGATAATCTGTCTTCACTATGCGTGCATTAACATCGCTTTTCGTAGATGAGATATTACTACCTTTGTAAACGAACAATGGTGGTACAATTTAAACCATAGCTGGGAGGATGAAAGGTTCATAAGGTTGGTAAATCTTGAACTTTAGTAACTAAATTCCTACCATGAAATATTTTGGAGTTAAAAACATGCATTAGAATTGATTTGAAAAGCTTCGTGTTTTCTCCGCGAAAATTACGTTGAATCAAAAATGGCTGCCATTGTTTACCAGCTTCTTCTCGTAAAAGAACAAAGGGACTTTACTCTCATTTAAGTCTTAAAAGGCTTAACTCTCAAAGCAATGAAAGTCGAAACTATCATAAAATTCTTTTTGATAACAATTAAGTTCATTTCAAATAATGCACAAGTTCAATTTTATGTTAGGAATTTAGTCACTTAAAGTTTAAGATTACCCGTACCTTTCCCAAGAGTATTAGTCCAAAAGTCAAAAGCACAGTCCAGCACATTAGTCCCTACAACAAAGAGACCACCAAGTAATCAGGAAAAGATTCCTCACTAAGCCAAAATAGTAATTTGAACATTAGTTACATAAATGAGAGTAACCTCCCTTGTTTCTTTCACTTGGAGGAGCCGACCATTTTGTCGGCCATTTTCATTTCACCGTAAATCAATTACAACTGCACGGTGAAATGAAAATAGCGGACCAAAACGGACGGCTTCCTCAAAATGAAAAAATCAAGGGGAGGTTACTCTCATTTATGTAGTTAGTGTTCAAATTACCGCCAAAAATTACCCGGGGGATTTTATTGTACAGTGGAATATTGACAATAAAACGGATATTATTAGGTATCATTTATTACTAAACTTTACAAGTGTAACCAAAAATCATAAATACATCAATCTATCTATATATCTATCCAATTCTGTTCGATTTTAATGCTTTCTTCTTTCTTTCTTTTCTTTTTTCTATCTATCTTTTTTCTTTCTTTCTCTCTTTCTCTTCTTTCTTTCTTTCTCTCTTTCTTTCTTCCTTTTTCTTTCTATTATTCTTTCTTTTTTTCTTTCTTTCTTCTTTCTTTTTTTTCTTTCTTTCTTCCTTTTTTCTCTATTATTTCTTTCTTTTTCTTTCTTCTCTCTTTCTTCTTTCTTTCTTCTTTTTTTCTATCTATCTTTTTTCTTTCTTTCTCTCTTTCTTTCTTTCTGTCTTTCTGTCTTTCTCTCTTCCTTTTTTCTTTCTATTATTCTTTCTTTTTTCTTCTTCTCTCTTTCTTTCTCTCTTTCTTTCTTCCTTTTTTCTTTCTATATTCTTTCTTTTTCTTTCTTTCTTTCCTCTTTCTTTCTCTCTTTCTTTCTTTCTTCCTTTTTTCTTTCTATTATTCTTTCTTCTCTCTTTCTTTCTTTTTCTCTCTATCTTTTTTTCTTTCTCTCTTTCTCTCTCTCTCTCTTTCTTTCTTTCTCTCTTTCTTTCTTTCTGTCTTTCTCTCTTCCTTTTTTCTTTCTATTATTCTTTCTTTTCTTTCTTTCTCTCTTTCTTTTCTCTCTTTTTCTTTCTATATTTCTTTCTTTTTTTCTTTCTTTCTTTTCTCTCGTTTTCCTTCTCCAAGCGAATATAACTCGGCCAAGGCTTTAAGGAAAGAAAAACACCTCGACTGACTGTCTATCTATCTATTTATATAAATCCTGTCTCTATCTATTGGGCTATGCCTCAAACTCCCCTCTCTCTCTCTCCCTCTCTCTCTCTCTCTCTCTCTCTTCTCTCTCTCTCGTTCTCTTTCTCCACTGTCTCTGTCTCTGTCTGTCTCTCTCTCTCGTTCTCACTTTCTCCCTTTATTTATTTTTTCGCTCGCCGAGCAAATACGAGCTTAATGATAAAAACACAAAACAAAACAAAAAAACATCTATCTATCTTTCTGCTGTCTGTCTGTTTGTCTGTCTGTCTTACTTGTTCTAACCTATATTCTGTCTCGTCTGTACTTATCTGTCTATTTATCTCATACTCTCATTATCTATGCTATCTAATCTATACTATCTATCTATCTATCTATCGATCTTTATGTCAGCATCTACACAGAACATCTATCTATTTCTTCTTCTTCTTTTCGTCTGTCTGTCTATTTCTATCTATCATTCTGTATGCTATCTTCATCTATCTTGCTATTTATTCTCATATCTATCTATTATCTATCTATCTATCATCATCTTCATTCTGTCATTCTATCTATCTTATCTATCTATCTTATTCTGTTCCTATCATCTATCTATCTATCTATCTATCTATCTATCTTCTGTCTGTCTAATCTATCTATCTATCTATCCTTTTTTACTAATCTTTCTTTTTTCTAAATCTGTTCTTTTTTTCTTTTTAATCTTCTTTATCTAATCTATCTATCTATTTATTCTGTTTCAAAATTATTCTATTATTAAATCTATCTTTATTTTCTGTTTATATCTATCAATCTATCTATCTATCTATCTAATTCTATCTTGTTTCTGTTATAATCTATCTAATATCTTATCTATATTAAAAAATTTCCTGTTCCATATCTATCTTATCTAATCTAATCCTTTTTTTAAATCTATTCTTATCTTTTATTCTGTTCTATTTCTATCTATCTTTATCTATCTTAAATCTATCTAAATCTATCTTTCTGTTTTCATATCCTTAATCCTATCTTTTTTTATCCTTTTATCGCTTTTTTTAATTTCTTATTTTCTTTTTCATATCTATCTTTATCTATCTAAATCTAATCTAATCTTATCTCATCTTTATTCTTTTGTTTCATATCTTTTAATCTATCTATCTATTCTATCTATCCTGTCTTCTTCCTTCTTTCTTTCTATCTATTTCTACCCCCTGTCTATCTATCTATCTTATCTATCTTATTCTTTCATAATTATGTACTTACTATCTATCTATGTCTTATCTATCTATCTGTTCTCTTTTTCTATCTATCTATCACTATCTATCTTTAATTTATTATCTTCTGTTCATCTTTATCTTATCTATCTATCTATCTAATCTTATCTAATCTAATCTTCTATTCTAATCTTATTATCATTTCTATCTTCATCTAATCTATTCTATTCTTCTTATGCAATCTATCTACTATCTTGTTATTCTTATTCTTGTTTTTCATTAAATCTATCTATCTATTCCTATCCTATTCTATCTTATCTATCTGTCCCCTGTCTCTTATCTATCTATCTATTCTTAATTCTGTTCAATGTTTTTTATCTATTCTAAATCTTATCTATCTATCTATCTATAAATCTTATCATACTGTTTTTTTCTAATTTCTTATGTATCTGTTTCATACTGCTTTTTATCTAATTTTAATTAATTTATTCTTATTCCATTCCCTTCTCTCCTCTGTTCTCTCTTCTGTTCCTCTGTCTTCCTTCTCTTTCTTATCTTTAATTCTATCTATCCTATCCTTATTCCTTTCCCTTTTTCTCTTTCCTCCAAGCAAATACAGCTGAGCCTAACTTTAACGAAGAAAAACAATCCTCCCCTCACCGCACAGAAGAGCGAATCATTCGTTAATAGTTTTTTAATTTTTTTCAATATGTTTTCTTTTTCATTGTTTCGCACCGAGAAGATTTTTTTCTAAAATAAAAGACACCAAACAATAGAAATTCTTTAAAAAACGAGGACAATAGCAAACAAATTTCCCACGACCGCGATGGCGTCCAAGGACAACTTGTTGATTTCAATTTCTGACCTCGTTCCTCACTGGGTGCCCTAATACACCTGGACCTTTTTTTAATGATTTGTCAACTCGTGTTCGAGTAAGACCATTTCTTGTTTTTTTTTTGTTTTTTGTTTTTTGTTTTTATCATTGTTGGGTGGACAGTAGCAAATTTGACACTTCTATCCTTTGTGTTTTCTCAGATGACTCAAAAGGCCAGCGCCAGCCAGAGAATTACTAAAATTTCCACATAGACTACATGTTTGAACTTCTCCACTGTTGAATGTTGCTGGGCTGAAAATTACCCTTTCTAAAAGCCCGCTTCCAATTTTTGGTGTTTAATTCGGTGGACTCAAATTCTTTCCCAGATAGGTTTGATGGTGGATCTCCATCCAGGTCTATTACAAGCTAGCTTCTCCCAGTCCTCCACAGCAATAAACAGTGTTATTCAGAGTGTCCTTGAGGCAGTCCTTAAACCTCAATTTTGGGTTTGCACTGGCGACGTTTGCCAGTTTGAGATTTCCCGTAAAATAATTGTTTGGGATTCGGCAATCATTTTTATGCGAACTAAATGACCAGACCACGCAGCAAGGACTGATCTAAGGATTAAACTCTCAATACCTGGCCTTGTATATCTACATATACAGGGTCTTCGGTATAAAATTTGACATTCTATATTTGGTAATTTTTCCCATAGGTTGGAGGTTTATTGACGGTTTAGCTCAGTTCGTAGAGCGTCCGAACACTAGGAAACCCAAGGTTCCCTGGTCGATACCGGACCCTCGCCAACTAAGCGTAATGAGTAGCACAGGGATTCCTGTTGGGCGGGTAAAGTGGAAAAGGGAGCCTGATGGTAGGCGTGTGGCGCTCCACGTCAGACGCCATAAACAATCTCCCTTGTCTAGCGCTAGTGAAAAGGGATAGACTCCCTCACTGAATAGACTGATTACCACTTAGGCCGCCCTTTGGTCATCTATTCTTCTGGACGGCTTTGGTTCTATCTTCTAACATCTAGGTCTGGCTAAAAATATCTTCTAAGGTCTGGTCTTCTATGGGGATTCCGGGTCTGGTTTCTGTTAGGGATCACTCCTTATCAGAAGCCCTGTGTTATTGATGGTTTTTAGTAATAAACACAAGACTTCGATTTACGTTGATGTTGACTTTATTTGTAATCCCAAACCAGTCAATCTGCGCAGATCCTTACATCTTGCTACGCTCGGCTTCTAACTTCTAAATGACTTAAACTTACTATATCCTTAAACGCGGAAAGGGGTATTCTATCATCTTCCGGTTCTCACGATCCATCCCCGCAAGGCAAGGTGAGAGTGAGGTCAAGCATTGTCACTCATCTTTCAAGGCCGTGGGCTGCACTAATCGCCTTATGTTCTACACTATTGTCAATAATCATTAGTATCTAATAATTATGTAACAACATAACGAGATACTGTAACAAAAAAAGTAGCTTAACTCTTAACATCATGTTGAGAATTTTCTAAGTTCCAGAGCATTTCCTATATGAATATATAAAAAAATGGTTAAAAATGACCTTTGCATCTAAAGTTACCTGTTTTTTCCCTTGAATGAAAGACTTCAGATATGTTTAATATTACAGTTAAACCAAAGGCTATCGTTTGGCGTGGATTAGGAAAATGAATGAGACTTCTGTCGAGGTGGAATGAGGTAGGTATAGGACTTTAAGAAGTTAATATTGTAACAGAGGAATCCTCCGAATAACTAAAATGAATTATAAATAAAACAAGCAAACAGAAAACAAATAACAGACGTTAAGACGTTGTCCCTTTTCTGTATGCATAGATTTTGGTAATAAGTAGCAAATTGGTGTGTATGTATGTTCAGATTAAATTACGAAAATAAAAACAATTAACGACAAAGTATATATATATATATATATATATATATATATAATATATATTATATTATATATATATAATATATTGTTCACTCCTTTTGAGTTTTCACACCAGCATCAGCTGATGGTACTTCACTGGAGTCTGAGTAACAGCAAGTCTCCTCAGGTCTCCAGGACTCTTCTGAGTATTCTGGCAGATTGCAGCAGTGCAGTGTTCTAAATGGTTTCAATCCTTCCTCTGATATCCAAACTTTTCCAACCCTTTTCTAATCCTTTTGGGTACTGTTCCAAGTGCACCAACTACAATTGTATCACTTTTCACTTTCATATTCTATAACTTTTCAGTTCTCTGGCAAGGTCCAGGATATTTGTCTATTTTTCATTTTCCTTAGCTTCACCCTGTGATCGGGCTAGCACTGCAAGATCCACCAGTTGACAAGTTCTTTCTTTTTTTGTTTATCAACACTAGGTCTGGTCTTTCTTGCTGGGATAAGGTGATCGTTTTTATTTCAAAGTCCAGAGAATTTTATACGTTCGTTCTCAAGAACAGATTCTGGTTTATGCATATACTATTTTTTCAATGGTCAAATAATTACCATTTGCATAATTCCCAGTGGACCACCTTCCCAACCCAGTCATGTCTAGTTTTGTATTTCTGTTGTGCTAGTTTGCTACATTCGCAGAGTACATAGTTTACAGTCTCATCTCTATTACCACAAAGTCTAGATTTAAATATTATATTATTATTATTATTATTATATTATTATTATTATTATTATTATTATTAATACTAAAGCTTAGGCGAATCCCAACTTTGCCACCTAAATGCTTTTTTCTAGGTACACAAATGACATAAAAACCATCTCAAAATATTATCTAATAATATCTATCTGGGTAATTTTTGATTATGGTAATGATACAGTGGCTCCGAAACCATGCCTGACCCTAAGTTTCATCATCCTTTTTTATGAAATATATATATATATATATATATAGTATATATATATTATATATATATATATATATATAATAAAGTCGACACGGTGCCTAAAGTAGTGAATGATATTTAAATAATGAACCACAATAGAATAACACATAAGCATAAATTCTATTTTAAAAAAGTTCAATATTCCTATACTTTGAAAAATTAAAATTCCACCTGACTTTGTTCCTTATATTCTCCATCCATTTTTCTCTCTATTCAATCGCGTCACATGCGATGATGTCATTATCATAATTATCACAACCAATATGCAAAAAATTGATAAAATAGACAAAATATAAGTAAAAACATTAATTTAAAAATAATATATTCCCTAATGACCCTAGTAAAAAAATTACATTATAGTATTACTATAACAAAATTTAAAACATCAACCTAATCATCTTAAAAATAATTACGCTCCTCATTGCACCGTACAAAAAACCAATGTTTGGTAATTCTATTTTAAATGTCCCATTAGGAGAATGTATCTCAATAAAGCATTAATAACATTGGTGTAACCACAAACTACCTTTCCAGACGGCTTACAATGCACCTTACAGACAATAGGCTCTATAGCCGCAACATTAAAAACACAACTCTGTCCCAACATATTCCGGAAAATACTTAAGATTAAACACCACCATTATAGAAACACAATCATAAAACAACGATTAAAAATCTTAGAAGCACTGCATATTAGACACAAAAATTGTTGGCACACTGTTGTTGTTCTGTTTGCATCAGCATGTGCACCTAAATATTAAATGAATAACTAATTTTCTAAAGAAAAAAAGGAATGTACAAAGAGAAAAAGTTTGTAGATGTTTTGATGTCAAAAATAAAAATTAAAAAAAATAAATAAATAAATAAAAATAAAATTAAAAAATACAAATTACAAAATATAGATAAATTAAATTTCGATTTTTTAAGACTTCTGTAAAAATGTCAAGTTTATTTTTTATTTGAAATTTCTGTCTTTAGTTGGAATATTTTTTTCTATTATTGAATGTAATTTCCATTTTTTATCACTATGCTCAAAATATCTATCTATCTATCTATCTACATCTATCTATCTTACAGTCTGTTCGCATCTCCTCTCTCTCTCTCTCTCTCTCCTCTTCTCTCCTCTCTCTTCTCTCTCTCTCCTCTCTCACCCACCTACCTCTCTCTCTCGTTTTAAGGTTTTTTGCGATGAATTAAAAACACAATTCATAATCAACAACACCAACCCAAAACTTAATTGTTGAAGTTCATCAAGGAATGCACGACAAAATTCATCAAACGAACGTGTCCGATTGCTTTCAAATTTCAATTCTTCAAAGAAAAAAAAAAAGAGAAGTTTTGTTTTTTTTTTTCTTATTTCAAGATTCGATGACAATGTTTAGTTGGGCTTGTATTCACAATCACTTCTTTGGAATTGGAATTGAGGAGAAGAAAGAAAATGTTTTCTGTTGCAACGAGTGCTCGCAAAAATGTTGGTTCACTTGGAAATTATAACGGGCACAAGAACACCATTAGATAGAGCGATTTTCTGGCTATTTTAGTGGTCGGAGTGGTATATAAGTCAGTATCAGCCAATCAACAAGGGAAGGTCTATCTCCTTTTCCTAGCGCTTAAACGAAGGAGGATTGTTTTTGCGTCTGAACTAGAGGCGCCACACCTACCATCAGCCGCTATAGTTTCTGCATTATAATAACCATTAATGAAAAGGAATGCACACATATGTGATGTGTGTGCTGTGGTGTCGTCATGCTACTTTCTTATCTGTCTATCTATTCCATCTATCTTTTTATCCAGGCAATGTGTTGTTATGTAATTACAAACTATCGTCAGAATTAGCCGGATAATCTGTTTAAGAGAAACTTAGCGTGGATATTCTCTGGACTTTAATATAGGCTTTTAACATTATTAAATATTATAATATTATTATTATATATATATATATATAAATATGTCTAATGAATCAGGGCAATAACTCTACTGTCTGCTCTCTCTCTCTCTCTCTCTCTCTCTCCTCTCTCTCTCTCTCTCTCACTAATTATATACTATATATATATATATATATATATAGTGTTGTTTATAGCGTCAACGGAAGAAAATGATATTTCTATAAAAAAGAAGGTGCGCAAAAGGATATTGCATTTTTTTTAATTTCTTCTTGTTAACTTACAAATGCGACACGTGTTTCAGATCTTTTGTTATCTTCTCAGTCATTAATTACTCATATTTTGTGCGAATATGAGCTGTATAGATGTTGAATTTCTGATATTATGGGGCCGGGGGGGGGGGGCTGTGATGTGCTGTGTGTGTCTTTTATAACCTATTTTTTGTTTATAAACGGATTGTATAATAATAGATTGGAACGCTACGCCATTCTTCTCCCATCCCTGCGTGCGGCTTGCGCCCGGAAAATCGCGGTACGACGCTTCCACTCATTTCCAAAGTTTCCTCAGTTCTCTGCAAGGTCTAAGTACTTTATCTATCTTCTGCGGATTTCTGTCATTTTTTTTCACTTCGGGTTGGTTGATTATTATTATTATTTATTATTATTTATTATTGATTATTGCAAGCTTTCACACCAGCATCAGCTGATGGCCTTTCACTGAGTCGAGTGAGAGCAAGTCTCCTCAGTCTCGCAGGACTCTTCTTAGTTTCTGGCAATTGCAGCAGTGCAGTGTTCTGAATGGTTTTTAATCCTTCCTCTGATTATCCAAAACTTTCCAAACCCTTTTCTAATCCTTTTGGACTGATGCTGATCCAAGTGCCACAACACAACATTGGTTAACTTTCACTTTCATATTCCCAAACTTTTTCAGTTCTCTGGCAAGGTCCAGATATTTGTCCATTTTTTCATTTTCGCTTTAGCTTCACCCTGTGCAATCTGCTGGCACTGCATAACACCAGTTTTTCCTTTTTGTTTAATCAATAACAGGTCTGGTGCTCTCTGTCTGGGATAAGGGTGATCCGTTTTATTTCAAAGGTCCAAGAGTATTTTATGCGTCATTCTCCAAAGAACAGATTCTTGATCGATTTATGCATATACCATTTGTTGTGTGGTCAAAAATTAATTTTTGCAATAATTCCCCAGTGGATCACTACCCAACCCAAGTCGTGTCTAGGTTTTGTATTCTGCGTTGTGCTATGTTTTGCTACATTCGCAGAGTACATAGTTTACAGTCTCATCTCTATTACCACAAAGTCTACATTACTATTTTTTGGGTACTTATCAATTTCGCTTTTATATAGTTTGTCCTTCTATGGCATTTATTTGTGCAAGCAATTATTAATGATTTCTGTTTCTCTTTGATGTTTTCCTTTCTTAATTCATGTCGCAAGTCTTATCCATTGTGCAATTTGTTCGTTTGAAGTGTCCATATAATTGTTTTCTTCTCCAACCTTTTTATTTTCTTTATAGTCTTTGTTGTTCTTTCCTGTTATGTCCATCTGTCACTCTACTATGTTGGCCGCCATAAAGTAATTTGTCTTTGCTCTTCTATTGTGTATCCTCAAGTTGTTGGATAGTGGAAATGCTTTCTACGCAGTCTTTATATTGGTAAAAGACCTCTTCCCCCTTCCTTTCCTGACGCATATAATCTATCTGCTATCGGTTCTAGGGTTGGGAGAGCCCTTGTGCAGGTCATTAACTTTTCTCGTTCTTTGGTCAATCCGTCTGAGTTTTCTTTTGTCCATTTTTAAGAAATGGTGCCTGAGTATCTTATATGGGACGAGCCAGGTATTTGATTCCTTGATCAGATTTCTGCTGCTTAAGCTTTCGTGTTCTAAAAGTTTTCTAGTTCTCCTGAGATTATTCTGTTTTAACTTTTCTTTCATTTCTGTTGTTGCTTAATTATTGTCGCGCTTCTAAAATTCCTAAGTTTTGATCTTTTCATTTTCATCAAGTGATTTTATAGCTTTCCTGATTTGGCAGTTGTATCCAATTCATTAATTTTCTTCACCCTGGTTACATAGCATAGCACATTTTCAATTATTATTATTATTACTAGCAAATATATGCCAACCTCCGGTTGCAAAGTATTTTAAGTTTAATGTAATAAAATATTATATTGAATTAGAAATACTAATGAAACTAAATAGCAATGCAGTATTTAAAAAGTTGAACAGAGTGGGTATAATCAAATAGAACAGCTGAAAATTACTCTTCCATCACTCTCGTCTTTCATTGCTAAATTTTCCTAAATTTAACTATTTGCGAAGATTAGAAAAGTCAAGAACAAATTACAATTATTTTCTTCTTGTAATATATTTGTTTAAGATTTATACCGCGAAGAATTTTTGCTCATATTCAAGTAAGATAAAACCAAATAATTAGAAATCAATAATACTAAAGCACATATTTAATAAATACAATTTTTGCTATCATATGCAAATTAGCCTTCCGCTTACACTGTAAACCGCCTATTTTGGTTGTATTATAAATACAATTGCATGGTAATTAACATGTAGAAAAGCAACAGTATTTAACAGTAAAACAAATTTATTTGTAATTGAGTTTTAGATAACAAAATAAAGTCACGTCGAATGTAAAGCTGAAATAATCTAAGGGAATTGTGACTGGTAGTAATATAGTTTATCCGGCTTCAGACAGACAACACACAAATCTCCCATTATATAAAATAAAAATCATGGAGGGGGAAAAATGGGGGGGGCGTGGATAGTTCAATAGCAAAGGGAATTGTGACCTGAGTAGTAATATAGTGTTCGCGTTTACAGACAGAAAAACAACAATCTCGCATATAATAAAGGATTATATATTATTATTAATACTCGTGTCCTAAATTGTACGACCTTATTATCTTGCAAACACCTTACTGGCCTAAAAAAATGAGACCGTGCCAAATGTACAAAATGAAATCAAACATTTTTATGAGTGTCGTCACCTCAGGTATGATAATGGAGCCACATATATATTTTTTTATATAAAGAGAAAGAAATGGTAAGAAAAATGACTTGCCTACTCAGAAAGAGAGAGATCCCCAGAACGCAAGGTGAGATCGAGGTCAAGCGCTGTCACTCCATCTCAAGGCCCATCAGCTGCACTAATATGATTTCTACACTATTGTCATAATCATTAGGTATCTAATGATTATGTAACAATTTCCTGTAAGTTTAACATAAACAAAGGGGAGCCACTCTTTACTAATAAATTATTTGTTTATTTATTGATCTACTAGGAAAAAAGAAAACGTGGTTAGGGTTAGGGTTAGGGTTAGGGTTTAATGGGAAAATAAATAAGTGATTTATCAGTCAAGAGTGGTTCCCATTTGATCATGTTAGACTTAAAGGAAATAACCAAATCTTTTGTGTCAGTCTCGTATTAGCGACGCTTCCCTTTCAAGATAGACAAGAATAAAAAATGCCTTCCTGTTATTTCGTATTTTGAGGCAGACCCCGAAACTGGTGTCTCTATTAGATTCTAAATTGTTTAAAGGACTCAATTGAAAAACAGCGGTGAACGTTAATCAAATAGGAATAGAAAATCTACGATTCGTTTTTGTTTCAGGCAAATTACACGGTTATCGCTTTTCGCTAATTTAAAAGCATTTTTGTTGTTGTTGTTGTTAATCATTCATTCATTTATTTATTTATACTTTATTTTTCTAGGGGTGTTTTTTGTGGTGGGGGTGAGGGTTACTTTGTTTCTTTTCTTTCTTCTTTTTCTTTCTCTCTCTTTTTTTTCCGGAAGGGTGTGGCCTTTCCCCCCCCCCAGAAAGTGTCTACCCACGCAATTTATGTCAGTAATATGTTAGCGACCAACTAACGTGGACCAATCGCATCTTCAGAAACCTTGTCACGTGACGAGGGGAAAAAAAGAAAATAAAAATAAAAAGAAGAAAGAAAAAAAACAGCATTAATAAAAACAAACAAAACAAACAAAAACAAACGACAACCCCCCACCCCTGCGTTCTTTCCCCCCTCGCCCCCCCCCTCCTCCTCCTGCCCGAGGCGGTAAAGAGCTTTACAAACACGTCGGATGAGAAAGAGATGGTAAATGTCTCGATAATAGTGAAATAACATCAACGATGCTTTAAGAGAAATTGAAAGTGGTGGTTGCGGGGTGGGGGGGGGGGTAAGGAGAGAAATGGGGGGGGGTTAAGAAAAAGATGGCGGGTGGCAGGAGGAGGAGGAGGATGAAAGTCGCGCTAAAAATTAAGCATGCTTTCAACTTTTCGAAAATTAGATTAAACTCTATTAAAATACAACTTTTCAACCAATCTAAACAAGGTTTGTCGTAAATTGTTTTGTCACCAAGGGCTTCCTTCCATAGAAAGACTGTTAACAAAGCAAGGACTGCTATTAACGGGTTATTGATCATACAGAAATCTGAAAATATAAAACTAGAATTCTTCCAAGATTTACTTGTACAACGTTTCGGCCGATATGCCCTCCGGCCTTCTTCAGGTATTTCTTGTCGGACTCGGGAACCTTCCCGGAATCGGGAATCTTCTTTTCGAACTTGGGAACTTTCTTGTTGTATTCGGGGGCCATCATGAAACTTTGAACCTAACCCTTTATTTAGTCCACGGGGCTATCCTGTTCTCATTCCGCTAACCATAGCTGGGGTAGGAGTTGTGCTAATTATTATTCTATCTTACTGCCTCTGCTCAGGATTGAACCCGGAATCCAGAGATAACTGTCACTTAGAACTGTCTTAACCTAACTACCTTATCCACTAGGCCATCTGTCCAATTGAAGGTTCCCGAGTCCGAGTAGGTTCCCGAGTCCGACAAGAAATACCTGAAGAAGGCCGGAGGGTATCTCGGCCGAAACGTTGTACAGACAACAATGAAGATGAGGACAATAGTCCGAATAACGCAGATAATACTAATCATCAAGCCTCATCTCAAACATTTAGAGAAATTCCAAGCTTTAGTTGTGCTAGTACTACTGTATGGCTGCACTACATTGACTCTAACTGAATGCCAGGATAAATAGCTACATGGAAACTACCCAGGGATGCTGTGTGCTATTTTGATCGAATCCTGGAAGCATTACAATTGCTTTTGTAAAATACGGATTTTACGTCATCTTAGTGTTTACGGTCATGTTTACGATATATTTGAGCAAAATTTACCGAAAAATAGTTTAAAATGTATTAAAAATAAACTACATGTGTTATATCAAATTACATTTTTTTTCTTTTCTTTTTTTATACTAATACACATTATGTTACTACTTTTCGGCTTGTCCATAACTAATTAATTAATTCTAACTTGTTTTTAAAATGAAAACGAGTCAACATTTTGGCAGAGAACCCGCCTAGGAATCGCAGTGTTCCAGATACAATGAGGAGCTGATGGTTGGTGTGGTGCTCCCCCTTAGAAAAAAATCTCCCTGTCTTGCGCTAGGGCAAAGGTGATAAACTCACTTGCTGTTTGGCTGATACCAAAACTAGGTCACTCCGACAATTTTACAGTTAAAGGGAGGCAATTCATAACAATTGAAAAATTGTAGTAAACCCACCTAGTAATCGCAAGGTTCAGAATAAAATGGGGAGTTGTACGGCCACTTACCTCCCATCTCACAAATGATTCAAGTATAATGAACAAAATAGACTGGAGAAGTAAGAGCAAATGATTCACGGGTCATAGCTACCATAATGCAAGGAAATTTCTCCCTAGTCAATAGTAATGTCTTGACACAATTAAGGTCGAAACTCGAATGGCTGAGATATTATCTTGGAAGTCGGAAGTGGGTCCTTTTCCCCGTACATGCTCGGAGGTTTCCTCCGGTGAAGGCTCATGGGAGTTTGTTTGTTACTCCTTTTATTTTATTTTAATCCCCACAAATTAACGTATTAAGTTATGTTTTCCTTACAGTTTTCATTTTTATTAAAAGTACTAGCAAATATATGCACCCTCCGGGTGCAAGTATTTAAGTTTTAATGTAATAAAATATTGTATTAAATTAGAAAGGCTAATGAAACTAAATAAGAATACAGATAAAAAGATTTGAAACAGAGGGAGTATAATAAAAGATTTGAAACAGAGGGAGTATAATAAAAAATGGAACAACTGAAACTTACTCTTCCATCACTTTCGTCTTTCATTGTTATTTTTTTCTAATTTAAGTATATAGTTATAAGAGAAAGTAAAGAATAAAATGACAGTTATTTTATCTTGTTAATGGATTTCATTTAAGATTCATTGGAGAGATTTTTGCTTATATTCATTAAAATAAAACCAAACAGTTAGAAATCAATAATACTAAGCACATATTTATTAAATTCGATTTTTTAATATTAATATGCAAATTAGCCTTCCCGTTCACACTGTAAACCGCTATTTTGTTGTATATATAAATATAATTGCATCTTGTCAGTATGTAGAAATAGTTAACAGTATTAATAATGTAAAACAATTTTATTAATAATTGAGGTTAAAATAAAAATTAAAATAAAATCATTGAGAATGTGATATCAATAACTAAGGGAATTATGACTTGAGTAGTAATATAGTTTCGGTTACAGACAGAAAAACACACAATCTCCATTATAATAAGATTCATCCCAGTTGAGAAATTAAAAATATATAAATTGGACTTCATTTCATATTACACTAACATCTGTCCAGTAGACTGTGGTAAAGATTTACGCCCCAGACTTCACAGTCTACTGAGTTGTGGTATTCAAAACGACAAACATGCGAAAACCAACCTTCAGTCGTCGAGACAATAACCCTTGCGCTACAAACTATTTTCAAGTATTCATATCAGATGAAAAAAAAATCTATCAATAAAAAGACTCCTTGTTGAATATTTTCGAAAAGGTTATTTTTAAAAATTATTAGAATTCTAATAATTTTCGACGACGACTTTTAGAAGTAATTTTTATGATTTTTATTTAAGTAAAATAGACTGGAGCAAATGCATAAGCAAAACTTTTCTATGGGCTCCTACACATGGACATAGTAGTCCTGGTCAACCCGCAAAAACTTATATTAACCAGCTCTGGTTATTTACTACGTACCCAACGTGTACGGGTTAGGCACAAGGTCCTTTTAATGTGGTACCACCCACGAACCGAAGCTCATGGTGCGACGGGTGCAAAAAATGCGTTGATCCCGTCGGCACTCCCCCTCAAGGAAGGTGCCTCAGGCACCGGGCAATTAACCAAACCCTGCCCCTTTAAATCGAGGGGACAGGTGTAGCGTGGGGGGATGGTCCCCTGTGATCAACGATATTAATTTTCTCAGTAGGTCCAGTGGTCGAAGCTTACTGGATCCCCGACTTGACCGAAAAAAAGAAACAGTTCTGTGTAGACATTGGATGCTGTCTAGAGCAGACATGTCAAACATGCGGGCCGCGTGTGGCCCTCAGCAAACACAGATGTGGCCTGCACACAGACTGCACTTTCATATAGTACTTTTGCTATACCCCATACTCGACAATATGATTTCTAATATAATGGGTTCGGTTCAGGGCAAAACGATCCCTGATGCTTAAGGACGGAATCCTGGTAAATGTGCAATCCATGACAGGCAACACTCTACTTTGGCCCTTACCTAGCCTAGATGGTCGGTTAGAGAGGTCCCCTCCGATCAGTCGACTGACCACGTCAAGCCCTAGCACCTATATGATTGTCCCAATTCTTTTACCCATATGGCAAGCCCCAGGCCTTTTTATCGTACGGATGCTAGAAGGCAGTGGCTGATGGTCTTCATACTCTGGAAATGATGTTAAACTTATGGTGAAGTTCCAGGTTTGGAGGTCTGGAGAATGTGGAACAAACCTGCATGAGTATTGCTCCCAGGTCCACACAGACCCGTAGTGGTAGTATATGTTAGGGTCCCACTACTTTTATCATTTCCTCTGCCCACCGTTATTGACTGTAAAGAAAGCAACCACATTTTTATTATCCGTGTAAAACCCGCCCTGTCGGTGGGGGCGTTAGAATGCACCTACTGCACATCTGCAGAGGGGTAAGCGACCCGTGATGCTTAAGGATAGAACCCAGGTGGTGAGCAGTCCATGACTTGCAAAACTCCACTTTGGCTCTAACTTGGGCTTGAGGGGCGGTCGGAGAGGTCCCCTTCGATCAATCAGCTGGTCACGTCAAGCCCTAGCACCTATATGATTGCCCCAACCCTACTGCCCTTATGGCAAGTCCCAACCCTTTTTATCATATGGGTACTAGAAGGCGGTGGCTGCGGGTCTACATGTCCTGGGAATGACGTTAAACTCTATCTGATGGTGAGGTTCCAGTTCTGGAGCTTTGGGGAATCACCATTGCTCCCTGGTCCACTCTGACCCATAGTGGTAGTACCTGTTAGGGTCCTATCTATAGGTTAATTAGAAAAATGTATTTGTGTATCCATTTAGAATGAATTTATTTAAAAACTTAATCGGCATTAAATGACCCACTGAGGTTGATATGCCGTAAAACGAAACAAACAAACTACTACTTTTATCATTTCCACTTCTCACCTTTATTGACTGTGAAAAACGCCAACACATATTCTATTATCCGAGTAAAACAGTTCATATTTCAATTTCCAAATAAACAGTATTTCTTCTTCTTCTTCTTCTTCTTCTTCTTCTTCTTCTTCTTCTTCTTGCTTTCTTCTTCTTCTTCTTCTTCTTCTTCTTCTTTCCAGTCTTCTTCTTCTTCTTCTTCTTCTTCTTCTTCTTCTTCCAGCGGCTATCCCAATATTGAATTCAACCCTAACCCTAACCCTAATACTAAATGACGTATAAAACCTTAAAAAATCGAGGAAATTTTAGTTTTTTTAGTATTTCTTCTTCTTCTTCTTCTTCTTCTTGCTTTCTTCTTCTTCTTCTTCTTCTTCTTTCTTTTTCTTCTTCTTCTTCTTCTTCTTCTCCTCCTCCTCCTCCTTTCGCTTTCTTCTTCTTCTTCTTCTTCTTCTTTCTTCTTTCTTCTTCTTCTTCAACGGCTATCCCAATATTAAATTAAATT
>JALAJA010000098.1:65000-77500 GCA_023376005.1 Doryteuthis pealeii | reverse complement strand
TTTTTCCTTCTTTTCATTATTTTCAATTAAAACAGATCAGTATTATCACTTCTCTCTTTCTTTCTCATTATATTCTTTCTGTATAGCATATCCTTTTTCTTCATTTTCTTTCTTTATGATGAAAACAAAATAATATTTTTTTCTGAATCTTATCTATCAATCTATCATAGAACAATACGAACATCATAAGATAACGAGAAATATAATTGGCAAATCTATTTCTTTTTTTATTGGTAATCAAATTTATCATTTTTATCTGTTTGGTGTCAAATTTTAATTGGAGACAAATATTTCTAAAGTGTCTCTTCTCAGAAAAATGACATAAGTAGAATTTTTTTTTCTAATTTATTAATTCCGTCTCAGCTACAAAAATTGCAAGAGAGTTATAACTTAGAAGAAAGCAAAACTAAAAGTCTGGTCATTAGGTACCACCAATTTTCCTTGTGAAATTTACTCCCCGCCCCACCATATTTAATACAATGAAACTTGCATAAAGGTTAATATTATCTTGAAAATGTTTTTTTCCTGTTGGATCTCAATATGTTTTTGTTTTTATTTTATTTTTTTAATTTCTTGTTTATTCGACTCCTACAAGAAAGAGTGGACCTAAAAATAATATCAAGGATACACCACACTCAGAAGAACTCTCGAATTGAAGCCTGAAAATAAAATGCAATTTAGAGTTACTAGCAACAAAAAGAACGCCCTTTGGGTGTTATAAAAAATTATTTTTGAAAGATATTGCCTGTGTGGGGGGTGGAATTAAAATTTCAATGTCAGTGTGGTTTTATCATAAGTAGAAAAAACTTAGAAATCAATAACAAAAAAAAAATACGCTGTGTACAGAAAATATCTAATTAATAGATAAAATTCTAAGTTTCATATTACATATTTTGGTATGAATTTAGTCACTTAAAGTTCAAGATTACCAAAAATTCAAAAAGGGCGAGAGTAAAAAATAATTTTTACAAAATTGATTACAATATCGCAAATAATTTTTTTTCCATTTAAAGTTGTTACGTTTTTATGGGCAATCTTCAAGCAATAGAGATTGTCTAGCGGAAATCCTTGGTAAAGAATACGTTGGTTGTAAGTGTTACATAATTGTTAGTACTCTAACACTTATGTATAATTAGTGTATAAACCAAAATGGATGTTATAAGTTGCAGCCAGCGGCCTTGAAGGATTGAGTAACATGGGTTGACCTCACCTGCAACACTCTTCCAGTGTATACCGTGAGAATCGGTGGAGAAGGTCCTCTTCCGGTTTAGATTAGAAAGAGTTAGTCAGTATCGGCCGAACCTCAGAGTATTCATTGTAAGGTTATCGTGTTTAAGAGTCACCGGAAATGAAGACAGAAGGTTTATTGACGCGTGGTATTATCGAACACAATTGTTCAGCAAGGAAACGCGTTGGTGTACTGGTTAGAGTTGTAGGAAATGGACTTGTCGACTCGGGTTCAATTCCTGGACGAATCCACAGTTTACATAGCGCTAATACCTTTGGGAAAGGTATGAATCAAACTATTCTCCTTCCAGCTATGGGTAAATAGTAGAGCAGACTTTCACTTTGGTTAGGCAACCAGTCTAGAAGAAGAAAAACTCAAACTATTCTCCCTCCAGCTATGGGTAAATAGTAGGCAGACTTTCACTTTGGTTAGGCAACCAGTCTAGGAGAAGAAAAACTCAAACTTTTTCACTACTTACTTTAAAAATTATGAATTGATTTTTTTGTGCCATACTCACAATCTGCGCAGGTAGTCTGGTGGGGATTTCGGAATAAAATATGATCTAAAGCAAATCGAAGTCTTGCGTTATTATCTAAAAACTACCCATGACTCAGGGCTTATGATAGATGAGAAATGCCCAATGGAAGACCAGATACGAAGTCTCCAAGACGAAGTCCAGACGCTAGAAGAAGAACATAAGATACCAAAGAAGATACAGAAGAAGAATAGAAATAAAGAGAGTATACAACATATACGTTTATTGGTATACAACATAAGTTCCTTCATCAATGATTGCAAATGGGCGTCTGTTCAGTATCAGTGATTAAGCAGTCAATCAGCCACGCATTATGGCTGTTGATTGGCGGAGGAGTAGACCACGTGACCCCGCCTAGCATATAAATTTAGGTTGCGAATTGTAGCACGACTTATATACACCAAATAATCCAACAAAAGTAATACAATGTTTTAATTAATTTCATAGTTTACATAGTTTATTGTTTTATGTAATATTTAATTTCAAACGTACAATTATAAGGAACAGCTTTTATTCATTTTATTAACATCAATTGTTCTTTATTCTATGTATGGATGATTTTGGTAATTGTGACGTAAGTAATTTTTCAAGCAGTCGTATCAAGTGGAAATTCGGGGTCGCTTAAGTAACAAGTGAAATGCTCACATGCACGAAATGTTGTAACCTACCTACAGTAGTCAAGTTCCGTAATATTTAGTAAGCTTAACATGATATTTGAATTTAAATGATATTAGAACGTCTCACGTTACGTACGTTTTAACAAATAAATTCAAGTACCATCGGGGGGCCTGATAAAATGCCTTCACGGGCCGAATGCTTGCCCAGTACTGACTAAACAAACTCTTTCAAATCAAAACCGTAAGAGGCCTTTGTTTCTCATTTCTCTACTAATTCTCACGTTATATACCGGAAAAGGGGTTAACACGAGGCTAACATGTGCCAATCAATCTTCCATGATATCGTCACATACTCCCACTCAAAAAACTGCTAGCCGTAATTTCTAACAGCCATTTTCTACACTAACCCTACATAATTGTTAGTGTACTAACAATTATGTAACAGAAGGATGAAGTCTTAAGGGACATTCTTCTGAAAACAGGAATACCATTTATTAAGAAAATCTATGATTAGTTATAATTTGTTATATATAATTAGTAATACTAACAAATACATGACCCACTCCCCCCCCCCCGGTGCCAGTATTAATGTAATAAAATATCATATTAAATTAGAAATATATATTTGGTGATCCTTGCATTAGATAATGAATATTGTACTGAATTTTAGCAATGAGAAAAATGTAAGGGTATCCCATGATATTCAAGATAGCATGGTTTCACAAATCTCACTTCTTCTAATGCTGCGTTCTTTGAAAATATATTGGTTAAATTTTTTTTTTACATTTTACGCCACTCATCCATGAATATAACATGGAAAAAATAAATTCTGTTTTACATCTTTTTCTAAGAGCTTTCGTTCTGCTTAGTAAGTATTGAACACAATTATAATGTGGCCCGCGCTCGTTATTTTTCCAATTATCCGGCCCAACGTTAAAAAAAAGTTTGGTGACCCCTGGTTTAGACAATGAATATTCTATTGAATTTTAGCAATTAGTAAAATGTAAGGGTATCCCATTATATTCAAGATAGTGTTGTGCGTGAGCAATTTTTAGAAGAAATTAAATCTGAACGATGGACCTCGAGATTTACAGCCCACCTCTTCATTAATAAGCGAACACCTGTATCGCCTTGATTGGTGAAGGCGTAAACAGTAATGATATCTCGTGGAAAATGGAAAGACGCTCGAAAAAGATTGATTATCGCAGTCGCCAAGAGCGGGGGTGTCCCTGATGATCCAGTAAAAGAATGTCGTCAATGACGTTATAGTCACAAATACAATTCTCGTGGGATATCAACAACAACAAAAACAAAAACAACAAAAAATCTTAATCAATTATAATCAAAATCCGTATCGCCTCGTGACATTTAATTTGTGGGTCGATTGGTTAGTTCGTTACATGATTCATGTGAGAGCTCATAAATTGTGAATGTACCTGTGGTTAGAATATTTAAATAAACTTCGTTAGATTTAAAATCGGAGGGTGGGGAATTTTCCATACCCGTCGGAGTTATGAGTGACATGATGATCATCCCAACTGACCTTCAGGTCGGCGTGCGATTGGACGCTGTGAGAATAAATTTTTTTTGAAAATTATGCCCCAGTCCTATTGCTCTTATTGCAAACCCCCACCCCTTTTAATCATGTGCTAGAAGGCGCTGACTGAGGGTTTTCATGTCGTTAAACTCTGATGATGACGTTCCAGTTTTGAAGGTCTGGGGAATGAGGAGTAGCCCTTTATCACCATTGCTCCCTGGTCCACTCTGACCTGGAGTGGTAGTACCTGTTAGGGTCCCATTTATAGGTTAAATTGGGTTAAATTGAAAATGAGTTTATTAAAAAATGAGTATCCATTAAGAATGAATTTATTTCAAAACGTTATATATATATATATATATATATATATATATATAATATATATACGTTTTAAACATGTTTGGTTTAAAATACTCCGACTGCAGTTTCACGCAATAGCGAATCTTCAGGGAATTCGTTGATTGGCAAGTAACTGTATATTATGGATTCAATATCCTGTTACTAAAGTTTCATGTTTATTGCAATCATCAGACGAAACGGTCAAAATGTTAAGATTTTAACAAACGATTGTTTATATATATATATATATATATATATATATATATATATTATATATATATATATATCAGTCTGTTCACATCTATCTATGTCTCTATCTATCTCAGTCTGTTCCCATATATCTATCGATCGATCTATCTTTCTATCTCATTCTGTTCATATCTATCTATCTATCTTTATATATCAGTGTGTCAATATCTATCTATCTATCAATCTCTTCATATCTAATATATATATATATATATATATATATGTGTGTGTGTGTGTGTGTGTGTGTGGTATCACAGTTATTTGCCAATCAACGAATTCCCTGAAGATTCGCTTTTGCGTGAAACTGCAGTCGGAGTATTTTAAACCAAACGTGTTTAAAATGTATATATATATATATATATATATATATATATATATATATATATATATACGTTTTAAACACGTAGTTTTTTCTTCATTTACTAAATATAATATATATATTATATATATATATATATATATATATATATATATATATCGTTTTGAAATAAATTCATTCTTAATGGATACTCATTTTTTTGAATAAACGCATTTTTCAATTTAACCCAATTTAACCCATAAATGAGACCCTAACAGGTATTACCACTCCAGGTCAGAGTGGACCAGGGAGCAATGGTGATAAAGGGGTACTCCACCTATCTATCTATCTATCTATCTATCTATCTAAACTCTCTAACGACAAGAAGCCGCCTTAGAAAAGTCAAGACACAATAAAAATTTAGTTATGAAATATGAAAGAATTTTCCAAACTCTTCATTGAGTGTAGAAGCCGAATTAATTGCAAAGACGGGGGGGCGTCGTCCCCCCCCCCTAACGGGTTTCTGCAAACCACATCCTCGTTGATCTGAACCAAGTGGGTGTGGCAGAACAACGGAGGAGAAAAGGGCACAATATGTAACTCTGTGAACAAGTAAACACGTGGGTGAGGGTTCGCATGGAACTGTCCTCGACCGAATATTCATAGACATACACTGGATTGCTAAATACTTGTCTCCTATTATTTATGTGTTAATATATATATATATATATATATATATATATATATATATATATATATATACTAGCAAATATATGCACCCTCCGGGTGCAAGTATTTAAGTTTAATGCAATAAAATATTATATTAAATTAGAAAGGCAAATGAAACTAAATAAGAATACCAATAAAAAGATTTGAAACAGAGGTAGTATAATAAAAAATAGAACAACTGAAACTTACTCTTCCATCACTCTCGTCTTTCATTGTTATTTTTTCTAATTTAAGTATTTAGTTAAAAGAGGAAGTAAAGAATAAAATGACTGTTCTTTTTTCTTGTTAATTTAAGATTCATTGAAGAGATTTTTGCTTATATTCATTAAAATAAAAACCAAACAATTAGAAATCAATAATATTAAGCACATATTTAATAAAATCACATTTTTAATATCAATATGCAAATTAGCCTTCCCATTCACACTGTAAACCGCTATTTTGTTGTATATATAAATATAATTGCATGTTGTCAGTATGTAGACATGGTTAACAATATTAATAATGTAAAACAATTTTATTAATAAAAATTGAGGTTTAAATAAAAATACAATCATGGAAAATGTGATGTCAATAACTAAGGGAATAGTGATATGAGTAGTAATATAGTTTCATGAACAGACAGAAAAGCACACAATCTCCATTATAATAAGATATATTAACACATAAATGATAGGAAACACTCACATTCACACACATATATGTAAACACATACATTTATATGTATACACATATAGTCATATACACAACTCCCATGAACCCTCCTTCACATATATAAGAGCATCAAAAAAATAACCCACCTCATGGAGGTTCTTCACGGAACAAATGGACATGCTACTACTAACACACTCGTCTACCTGGATTTTAATAGCATGTCAAACCCTCAAAAACACTTTAATTTTCATAGTTCTTCTATAATGCTCCCTTTCAAAAAATCTATAAACAATTTCTTCAAATAAGAAATTTTCTCCTGGCAATGACCTAAGGTCGAAACTAATTGAGAATAAACAACATATAAGAAATATTCCTGCTTGTATTATTACTTTTTGTTCATACTATATATATATATATATATATATATATATATATATATATATCTTATTCCATAATCAATTTATTTCGCCCAAAATTGGGGCCTTTATAAATCTAAGTTTATATACTAACTTAGATTTATAAAGGCCCCAATTTCGGTCGAAATAAATTTATCATGGAATAGCGGTGTTGAGTTTTTCCTTCCTTTCAAAGATAAATATTGCTCTGTATATAATCTAAAAAGTTTATTATACATTGAGCTCTCAGTAGTGATTTAAAGATTCACTGTATTTATACATACTGGATCATACAATAATAATACTGTGTATCTTAAAAATCACATATAAAATCATCCCTTATTACCAAGTTTTGGATACCTCTCATCACACACACACATATATAATATATATATATATATATATATATATATATATATATATATATTGTATTTTAGGTGGTCCCCGTATGCTTCTCTCGGTATATATATTTTTAAAAATGTTTTTTTTTTTTTTTTGTTTTTTGTTTTTTAAAAATTGGGCGTTATTATGAAGCATTAAAAATGTATAAATGAATGAACTCAATATTATGGAGTATTTGGATTCACTTATTTTTTAATTATTTTTTAGTCATAAATTTTCAGGTCAAATGTTATTACTGTTTAACGGCTTCTTTGTCTCTGTTGTTATCGACAGTGGCAGCATCTGTGAAATATTTGTATTAACGGAGAATTTCGATGTCTGCGTTTAATCCCTTCACGTGCGTTTGTAATTTTAGAATCCATTTAGTTTCTGATTGTTTTCTAGATTGCGTTGTTGGAAATGCGTGTTCTAATAAAATGCATTTGAGGTGTGTAAGGTTGTGTGATAAGGTGTTAAAATGAAGTGCTATTGTACTATGCGGGGATTTGAGATTTATAGTGGATTTGTGGTTATTTAGTCTTAGTCTAAAGGGTGTTGATGTTTCTCCCACATATCCATTATTTCTACATTGTGTGCAGTATATATAGTATATGATGTTAGCGCTATCGCATGTTAGGTGTGGCGGATGGATTGTTATGTTTGTGTAGGGTATTTTTATTTCGGTTTCCGTAGGTATGTGGCTGCAAACTTGGCATCTAGGCTTGTTGCATCGTTTATTACCTTTCCGTACGGTGTTATGTAAATTTTTCCTGGGTGCAGTGAGGATGTTACGTAGGTTGGGTGGTTGTTTTTTTGCGTTGATAGGCGGAGTTTTGAAGATGGACTTTGTTGTGGGGTCGGTTTATAGGGTTTTATATTGTTCAGTGAGTAGCTTAGTCAGTTTGTGCATATGTCGACCGTGGTGAAATACCAAAGGGATTCGGTCTTTAGTTTGGTGTGGTTTGTATACGAGTAGTTCTTGTCTATTAAGAGATGATGCTTTGTCGAATGCTTTTTTATTAATTTTATGGGGTAGTCACTATTTAGGAATTTTCTTGCTAGGTTGGCTGTGTGTTGTATATATTCTTGTTGGTCTTCACATATGCGTCTTAGTCTTATGCATATATATACACATTATGATATATATATATATTATATATATATATATATATATATATATATATATATATATAAGAAAACTTTGAACTGAAAATGGCCAGTCTGAAAAATCCCTAACAGAACAAACATTAAGCTGCCAACTTCCCTATACTGGTGGAATGCTTTAAACCACCCAGATAAACTTCTTCCACCCGATCAGAAACCACCTCCTAAAAAAGATAAAATGAATTGAAACCCGATACTAACACAGGGATCAAGAGAAAATATATATAAGAAACCTCAGAATTTATCTCAATAGCGGTTTGATGAATCTCATGGCAAATTCAGATACCCGTTGCGTATAAATATATTGTTCTTGTGAACGTTTGAGTTGATGTTGGAAGCATAGGATGTATATAAAAAGTGAGCACAAAAAAAACAAAACAAAAACAAGGACAAAAAAAAGAGTTCTAATACATAACCGTTGTTTTGCCCTTGATTTCCTTTATAGATATGTGACTGTCGCTGACCGAGAAAAGCGTTGGCGGATGTACTTATATTTAAAACTACCGCATAACTTTTTTGCAACATCAGTGTTTTCGTTTTGAATTTTTATTAATTTCGTCTCCGCTATTGATAAGGCTGGAGTATAAACAAGCTCTGAAGATGATTTTTATAAAAATCGAAATATTGTTCAACATCAGCTATGAATATGATATAAAATGTTTTCATTTTAACAGCATTGTGTGTTGTTTTCATATCCTTTCATCTATACTCATACCGTCGGATTCATTTCCTTTCTTTTAACTTATATATATATATATATATATATATATATATATTATGGACTATCTCGTTGATTTCAACGCCTGGGGGTTTATATATATATATTTAACAAACCCTCCACACGAACAGGATGTGACACAAGGACAATTTCCTAAGTGGAGTTTAACAGTTTTGAATTCAGAGTTTTCCTTCTCCTAGACTGGTTACCTAGTCATGGTTAAAAAGTTCACTCTGTCCTGCTATTTATCCATAGCTGGAGGGAGAATTTGATTCATACCTTTCCCGAGGGTATTAGCGCTATGAAATGCCAACAGCTTTGTCCAAGAATTGAACTCGCGTTGACGAGTCCATTTCCCACGACTCTAACCATTTGACCACGCGCCTCACCCGAGGGTTTATAAGGTCAGTGTTCAAATAATTAAAAATTACAGTTTTTATTTGTTTGTTTGTTTTGTTTTACGGCATATCAACCTCAGTGGCTCATTTAATGCCGATAAAGTTTTGAAATAAATCAATTCTTAATGGATAATACAATTTTTTCATAAATACATTTTTCTATTTAACCCATAGATGGGACCCTAACAGGTACTACCACTCCGGGTCAGAGTGGACCAGGGAGCAAGGGTGATGAAGGGGTGCTCCACATTCCCCAAACCTCCAAAACTGGAACCTCATCATCAGATAGAGTTTAACGTCATTCCCAGGACATGTAGACCCACAGCCACCGCCTTCTAGCACCCTTATGATAAAAAAGTGTTGGGGCTTGCCATAAGGGAATAGGGTTTGGAAAATCATATAGGTGCTAGGGCTTGACGTGACCAGCCGATTGATTGGGGGGGGGGGGCTCTCCGACCGCCCGTCTAGCCTAAGATAGGGCCAAAGTGGAGTATTGCATGTTATGAACTGCTCATCCACCTGGGCTCTATCATTAAGCATCACGGATCGCCACCCACGGCCAATAGGTGGCCCCATTGGGGGAGTCTCACCCCTCTGCAGAGGTGCAGTCGGTGTATTCTATCGCCCCACCGACAAGGCGGACTAATCTGTTGTAATGATGAATTAAAAACATTTTAATTTTATTGTACTCACCAATAATGAATGTTGATGATGATGATGATGAAATTTGCTGTAATTTTTTATTTTATATTAACTGACATTGTTACTTTAAAAATACTAGTACAAAATAAAAAACACCCTGCGGGCATTGTAAAAATAAATTTTTGAAACATATTGCCTGTGGGGTGGGAGTAAAAAAATCAATATCAGCGAGTTTGTATCCTAAGTAAGTAAAATTATCAAATTCATTAAAGGATTAAAAAATAAAACAATTTGAAATGTAAACTTTAAACACAATAAGGACTGTCTAATGTTGCATGTTGCATGTTCATGTTTTGAGTGTATTTATTCTATGTTATGACGATTTTGGGCAATGTGACGTAAGCAATGACGTAATTTTTGTTACAGACAAAAACCGGAAGCGAATCTCCATTATTAATAGATTTACCAGTTAGGGTGAATGTGAGCGCTTTTCTGCTAAAAAAGAAATTCACGATATTCACGATTATACAATGAATAAATGTATATCTTATTATAATGGAGATTGTCTGTTTTTTCTGTCTGTAACCGAAACTATATTACTATACAAGTCTCAATTCCCTTAGTTATTTACATCACATTCTCCATGATTTTATTTCTATTTAAACTTCAATTATTAATAAAATTGTCTTACATCATTAAGACTGTTGATCACATCTACATGATATTTTCCACGTACCCCACTTGTACGGGTCAGGCACAAGGCCCTATTTATGTGGGACCACCCACAAGCCGAGACTCATGGGGTGGCGGGTGAAAATTGCGTCGATCCCGTCGGCATTCCCTCTCAAGGGGGGCGCCTCAGGCGCTGGGCAATAAACCCAGCCCTGCCCCTTTAAATCAAGGGGGCAGGTGTTGCCTGGGGGCATAGCCCCCTGGGATCGACGCCGTTAATTATATCAATGGTCCAGAGGCCGAAGCCACTGTTGACTATATCTACATACTAATAACATGCAATTGTATGTGTATATACAACAAAATAGCGGTTTACAGTGTGAATGGGAAGGCTAATTTGCATATTGATATTAAAAATGTGATTTTAATAAATATGTGCTTAGTATTATTGATTTCTAATTGTTAGGTTTTATCTCATTGAATATGAGCAAAAATCTCAGGGATAAATCTTAAAAGAAATCCATTAACAAGAAGAAATAACTGTAATTATTTTAACTAAATAGTTAAATTAGGAAACTTTACCAATGAAAGACGGGTGTAAAGGCAAATGATGGAAGAGTTAGTTTCAAAGTTATTCTATTTTTCAATCATACCCCCTCTGTTCCAAATCTTTTTATCTGCATTCTTATTCAGTTTCATTAGCCTTTCTAATTTAACATGATATTTGATTATATTAAAACTTAAATACTTGCACCCGGCGGAGGGTGCATATATTTGCTAGTAAACATAAATGTTTTTCGCCATTTTATTTGCCTCCTCAGTTTGATTTTAACTAATTCGAACACCTCACACCCAATGGTAGGATCTTTCCGTTTCACTGATTTTTCTTATTTATTTTTTTATTTTTGCGGGGGTGGGTCTTTTTTTCTTTTTTTTTTCAAATTTCTGCTTCCGCTGTTGTTAAATACCTATTCAAAAAACGTGGACGTAGAAATTTGAAGAAAAAAGGTCACTACAATTTACTGTTTGTTATTTTAAATAGAAATGGATATTTAAAATATTTTAAATAGAAAGGAAACGAATCGTAAGAAGATTTACACGCCAGCCGTTGATTCGACGTTCTATGGCGATAAACGTTAGGCTATCTGCGCTTAGAACACGGTGCGTATTCGTTGACGTTTGGAAAATTGAAAACGTAAATATCACCGTTGAAGAAGGTCAAGCCATGAATAGATAGATTTGGACTGAGATAGATAGATAGATAGATAGATAGATAGATAGATAGATAGATAAGAACATACTGAGATCAATAGTTAGGTAGATATGAATACAGTGATATATATATATATATATATATATATATACAAAAAAGTGGCTGCTGACAATATATATATATATATATAATATATATATATATATATATATATATATATATATAGTGGTGAAGGCTTGTGTTGGACCATTCCACACTTTTTGGCACAGTCGATAGGAAAGAATTGGTGAATCAAGGGTTGCCACAAACCCAATCAATGACCGACCTCAGAAATTTTGAATTCAGAGTTATTCCTCTCCTAGACTGGTTACCTACCCAAGGCTGAAGAGCCCAGTCTGCCCTACTATTTAACCCATAGCTGGAGGGAGAATTTTGAATTCAGAGTTATCCCTCTCCTAGACTGGTTACCTACCCAAGGCTGAAGGGCCCGGTCTGCCCTACTATTTAATCCATAGCTGGAGGGAGAATTTGAATTCAGAGTTATCCCTCTCCTAGACTGGTTACCTACCCAAGGCTGAAGGGCCCAGTCTGCCCTACTATTTAACCCATAGTTAAATATTGCTCTGTATATAATTAATTTATTAGCCATTATACATTGAGCTCTCTTAGGGATTTATAAAAATCCTTGTATGAGTCTATATGTTTGCACCTACATGAGCATACAGTATGGT
>JALAJA010000098.1:20000-62500 GCA_023376005.1 Doryteuthis pealeii | reverse complement strand
ACACTTCCCCTCTCTCTCTCTCACACTTCCCCTCTCTCTCACATTTTATCTCTCTCTCTCTTTCTCTCTCTTTCTCTCTCTCTCTCATACACACACACTCTCTCTCTCTCTCTCTCACTTCCCCTCTCTCTCCCACTGTATCTCTCTCTCACTCTCTCTCACACTTTCTCTCCCTCCCTCTCTCTCCCTCTCTCTCTCCCTCTCTGTCTCTCTCTCTCCCTCTCTCTCCCTCTCTCTCTCTCTCTCTCTCTCTCTCTCTCTCTTCGCCCCCCCCCCTGGTCAAACAATGCATTGGTAAAGATTCTTGGCAACAATCAATTACCTCTTGACTGATTTGGTCTTATCTGATTGGACAAAGGTGCTTTCCTCCAACAACCCCCAATCCCACCACCCACCCCCTATTTCCCACCACCCCCACCATCACCCTCCACCACCCCCACCATCACCTCCACCACCATGGCGACGATGGCGTCGATGGCTAATCGAAAAGGACCAAGCCCACGACCGAGTAAACCAATCAAATATTTATCTATACAAACATCACATAGAAGGTCCTTTTTGAGGGACGCTTGTAGTTTAATGCTTATAGTCATAGGAAATGAACTCGGCGTTACGAGTTCAAATCCTGGAAAAGGTTTGTATTAATTAAGATTTTTCGCACTGTTCGAGTCTTCCTCGGATGTTGTCTGAACTTCTGAGATGAGGCTGAGATAATTTTTATTAGTTAGATTTTCCGGACTGTTATCCTCATCTTATATTGTTACTAGCAAATATATGCACACTCCGTAATGTAATAAGATATATTAGATTATAAAGGCTAATGAAACTAAATAAGAACACAGATAAAAAGATTTGAAATAGAGTGCAAGTATTTAAGTTTTAATGTAATAAAATATTATATTAAATTAGAAAGGCTAATGAAACTAAATAAGAACATAGACAAAAAGATTTGAAACAGAGTGCAAGTATTGAAGTTTGAATGTAATAAAATATTATATTAAATTAGAAAGGCTAATGAAACTGAATAAGAACACAGATAAAAATAAGATTTGAAACAGAGTGCAAGTATAAATTTTAATCTAATAAAATATTATATTGAATTAGAAAGGCTAATGAAACTAAATAAGAATGCAGATAAAAAGATTTGAAACAGAGTAAGGGTATAATAAAAAAATAGAACAACTGCAACTTACTCTTCCATTTCTCCCGTTTATCATTGCTAAATTTTCCTAATTTAACTATTTAGTTAAAATAGGAGGTAAACAATAAAATTACAATTATTTCTTCTTGTTAATGGATTTCTTTTAAAATTTATCACCGTGATTTTTGCTCATATCCTTAAGATAAAACCAAACAATTAGAAATCAATAATACTAAGCATATATTTATTAAAATCAAATTTTTCATATAAATATGCAAATTAGCCTTCCCGTTTACACTGTAACCCGCTAATTTTGTTGTGTATATAAATACAATTGCATGTTATTAGTATGTAGATATGATCAATAGTATTAATAATATAAAACAATTTTATTAGTAATTGAGGTTTTTAAAAAATAAAATCATGCGAAATGTGATGTAAATAACTAAGGGAGTTGTGACTTCAGTAGTAATATAGTTTCGGTTACAGACAGACAAACACACAATCTACATTATAACGTTCTGGCCTTCTTCAAATGAATACCCCCAAACAACCACTGTAACGTTGAGCCTTTTTTTCCGAGCACTAAAACGATATCTGTAATGTTGTTGTATATCTGGTCACAGTACCCAAAGCGATATACATAACGGGGCGGTGGTGGTGGCGGTGATATATTCACGGTACTAAAAATGTTTTCTTGTTGATAAAAAATTACAACGCGAGAAATATGTAGTTACAACTGCTAGCCTTTATTTTCGGCTCGTCTCGTGGGCTCGTATCAGAGAGGAGGAAAGGCAGAGAGAAAGAGAGAGAGAACACTACTTGATTACTGTGACCCCATACTAGGCACCAAAGGCCCGTCCGTTCCCCTACGCGTCTGAAAGCAAAAAGAGGCCGGTCCCTTTTTTCGTTGTTTCACGTCACCACGTGACTTCCGGTCAACACCCGAAACTTCCGGTTGACACTCAATTCTCCATTCGGGGTCACGCTACGGTCAAACCATCGTTCATCCTGTTTTGCTCATCACTATTTTTTAAACCTTTATCATCTCTTATTTCTCTCTTCCTTCTTTTCTAATATAGTAGTTCTAACTCACAAAAGTCAGGATAATATCCCCATCTTGCTACACATATATATATAATATATATATACATATATATATATATATATATATATATATATATATATAATATACCAAGCGTGTTGGTAGATTCCTTGCGGAGAGAAAAAACCAGCAGAAAGTTTGATTGTAAAAATATACTACCAAACATCAACCAGGAAGAAAAAAATTTTTGAAAAAAAGAAAAGACCAAGATATTCGTACCAACAAAAATAATCTATTGGTACTAGTATTGGCCAAAGAAAAAACAATTTATATGTATATATATGTATATAAAGATATATATATATATTCATATAACCGCTAGGAGAACTAATTTGTAAAAAGTGCTCGATACCTAAGTAGAGCCAAAATAAGATAATCTACTGAGTCAGACGAACCTACTATTAGTTTTGCATAAAGCTCTTCAGGGCTAAAATCTGACTTTAGCCCTGAAGAGCTTTATGCGAAAACTAATAGTAGGTTCGGTCTGACTCAGTAGATTAATCTTATATATATATATATATAATATATATTATATTATTATTATAATGGAGATTGTGGGTCGTCTGTAACCGAAACTATATTCTATACAAGTCACAATTCCTTTGTTATTTACATCACATTCTCCATGATTATGTTTATTAATTGAAACCTCAATTATTAATAAAATTGTTACATTATTAATACTGTTGACCATATCTACATCTAATAACATAAAACTTGTATTTAATATACAACAAAATAGCGGATTACAGTGTGAACGGGAAGGCTAATTTGCATATTATCTTAAAAAATTGATTTTAATAAATATATGCTTAGTATATTGATTTCTAATGTTTGGTTTTATCTTAATGATTATGAGCAAAAATCTCGTGATAAATCTAAAAAGAAATCCCTTAACAAAGAAGAAGAAATAACTGTAATATTATTCTTTACTTCCTATTTTAACTAATAGTTAAATTAGGAAAATTACAAATGAAAGACGGGAGTAAAGGCAAATGATCGAAAGAGTTATTTTCAAAGTTGTTCTATTTTCAATCATACCCCCTCTGTTCCAAATATCTTTTTATCTGTATTCTTATCAGTTTCATTAGCCTTTCTAATTTAATATGATATTTTATTATATTAAAATTTAAATACTTGCACCCGTAGGGTGCATATATTGTAGTATATATATATATTATATATATATATATATATATTATATATATATATACACCACTACTTTAAAGACTGAAATCCATATGTAAAAATATTCTGTATAACCCTTTCTTGCATTAAAATGGCCCACTGAGGTTGATATGCCGTTAAACAAAACTCAAGCTAAAAACTCAAACTCAAAAACACCTTATAGAGATCAACCAGAACTCTGGGCATACGTGTTTTAGGCTGTAGCGTAATCATCAGGATCTACGGGGAATTCGGTAATTGAAAAATAAAACGGTATTCGGATTTCTGGAGAAAGAAAAGAAAAAGAAATAAGAACAAAAGTTAAAGTTTAGAAGAGTAAACACTCAACGGGGTGCCAGATATTGACCGAAGAATTACCCAGGAAATAGATTTAAAAATAAAAACAGAAGTTCCGGGTTTTGACCGGTAACGGATGTGACCCCGGAACGAGAAACGGAAGAAGAAAATTGTCCTTTTTCGTCAGGGCTCTTGTGGAAGTCAGACGTGGCTCCCGGTTCCCCGTACGGGTTTGGGATAGTAGTACTGAACATGACTTACGATAGAATAGTTTGACCATACTTTCTCTCCCGCTCTTTCCTTCTCTCTGAAAAGAACCCACGAGCCTAGATGAAATAAACAGCCCCCTGTGAGTATACAACTTGTGTGTGTTGTTTCTGAACTAACGACGACTACTACTACTAATCGACTACTACTACAACTCGAACTTGGCAAGTTATTTTTTGAATGGCTGACATACTGTGAAAGATCGCCCACGTTCGAGTCGATAGTTTGTTTCACGGGCCCGACGAAAACTTGTCGAGCAACGAAATTCATCAGCGAGGAGAAAGATTGGGGGGGAAGGACAAGATGGAATCACCAGACTGTCTCCGACATTTTGATGAAGAATATCTGTACATGCGAAAAATTGGTTTCAAAGAATTATTTTCTCCAAGAAGTAAGTATTTATATTGGACTAACAGGACCTGTGTATATACCACAGTATGATACTTTCAGTATTACAGCGTTTGATATCTTTACTTGAGAGCTATTGCAAAATAGTTCAATACGTAAAAAGTATAATAATCTTGATTTAACTCTCTCTCGCTCTTTTTTTTTCTTTATTTCCATGTTTTATCTTTTCATTATGTTCGATTGAAAACAATTAGCGTTATGGCTTCCTCGTACTCAATCCTCCTCCTTTTCTTTCTTTCTGTCTTTCTTATTATAATTTTCTATATAGCATGTCCTTTTTCTTCCTTTCTTTCTTTATAATAAAAAAAGGAATGGTCCATTATTTAGCTGGGATAACGACACATAAGAAATAAGAATTTGACGGATAAGCAACAACAGATAATCAGGATTTAGATTTTTGCATTTCATCTTGGACAATTTGTACGCTCTAATTTTTAACCAGAGGGTGTTGAAAGATGATAACGTTCTTACAATTAAGGAACAAGAGTATTAATGTATACGAACTGCTTCTTAAGGTTTTCATATGTTTGTTTCTATCATAGTTTGTTTTGTTTTGTTTAACGGCATATCAACCTCGGTGGTCATTAATGCCGACAAAGTTGTGAAATAAATTCATTCTTAATGCTAATACAATTTTGTTATAAACTTATGTTTTCTATTCAACCCATAGATGGTTTGCGTTTGGTTTTGGTTTGGTTACGGCATATCAACCTCAGTGGTCATTTAATGTCGATACGGTTTTGAAATAAACCCAATTCTTAATGGATAATACAATTTTTTCATTAAATACATTTTCTATTGAACCCATAGATAGGGCCCTAACAGGTCTACCATCCGGGTCAGAGTGAACCAGGAGCAATGGTGATGAAGGGGTGCTCCACATTCCCCAAACCTTCCAAAACTGGAACCTCACCATCAGATAGAGTTTAACGTCATTCCCAGGACATGTAGACCCTCAGTCACCGCCTTCTAGCACCCATATGATAAAAAAAGTGTTGGGGCTTGCCATAAGGGCAATATTCGGAAAATCATATAGGTGCTAGGGCTTGCCGTGACCAGCCGATGATTGGAGGGGGCCTCTCCGACCGCCCGTCTAGCCTAAGATAGGCCAAAGTGGAGTATTGCATGTCATGAACTGCTCATCCACCTGGGCTCTATCCTTAAGCATCACGGGTCGCCACCCACGGCCAACAGGTGGCCCCATTAGGGGGAGTCTTACCCCTCTGCAGAGGTGCATTCTAAATCAACGGCATTAAATGACCCACTGAGGTTGAAATGCCGTAAAACAAAACAAATCAATGGATTAGTATTATCTGCGTTATTCGGACTATTGTCCCCATCTTCATTGGTATTTGTACAACGTTTCGGCCGATATGCCCTTCGGCCTTCTTCAGGTATTTCTTGTCGGACTCGGGAACCTTCTCTTCGGATTCGGGAACTTTCTTTTCGAACTTGGGAACTTTCTTGTCGTAATCGGGAGCCATCACGGAACTTTGAACCTAACCCTTTATTCAGTCCTCGGGGGTATCCTGTTCTCATTCCGCTAACCATAACTGGGGTAGAAGTTGTGTTAATTATTTTTCTATGTTACTGCCTCTACTCAGGATTGAACCCGGAATCCAGAGATAACTGTCACTTAGAACTGTCTTAACCTAACTATCTTATCCACTGGGCCATGTGTCCAATTAAAGGTTCCCGAGTCCGACAAGAAATACACTTGAAGAAGGCCGGAGGCATATCGGCCGAAACGTTGTACAGATAACAATAAAGATGAGGACAATAGTCCGAATAACACAGATAATTCTAATCATCAAGCCTTATCTCAAACGTTCAGAGAAATCAATGGATCATGGTACACACAAATCCCCCCACCCCAAGAAAAAAAACCCAGTTCCTCAGTCGCCAGTTTGGGAACAGTTGAAAAACATCAGTCAGGCCGTGACGAACTTACGGGAGGTAGTGTTAATTTGAAGATATCCGGTGCTGATTTGCTGGAGTGGGAACAGCGTCTTTGTTGATGTGCGACATCCCAAAAGGAGACTGTTTTTTTGTTTTGTTTTGTTTTTTTTGTTTTTTTGTTTTTTTCAAGGAGATTGAAAGTTGATTTCCGATTAAGTTGGCGATAAGATATATTTTTGCCAAGACGGATTCATTATTTCCTACAGAGATGACGACGATTCGAAAAATTTGTTCAACACTCCCTCCTCCTCATCCTACCTCCTCCTCCTCCTCCTACTACTACTACTGCCCCTCCTGTTGACGTCACCAGTGGATTTTAGATGTCGCTTTAAAAAAAAAAGGATAAAGTAAGCCACCCACTCGAAAGTTTTACGTAATGCGATGTTCGACACGTCTTAGGCGAAGCAAAGCGTCACAAATTCAGTAGACGATTTCTGATTTCTTATGAGTGTCGTCACTTTAGACGAAGCAAGGCCTGACAAAATATAAGTCCGGATTATCTAGTGTTGTTTATCCACCGAATTCTTATTTCTTATGAGTGTCGTCACTTTAGACGAAGCAAGGCCTGACAAAATATAAGTCCGGATTATCTAGTGTTGTTTATCCGCCGAATTCTTATTTCTTATGAGTGTCGTCACTTTAGACGAAGCAAGGCCTGACAAAATATAAGTCCGGATTATCTAGTGTTGTTTATCCGCCGAATTCTTATTTCTTATGAGTGTCGTCACTTTAGACGAAGCAAGGCCTGACAAAATATAAGTCCGGATTATCTAGTGTTGTTTATCCGCCGAATTCTTATTTCTTATGAGTGTCGTCACTTTAGACGAAGCAAGGCCTGACAAAATATAAGTCCGGATTATCTAGTGTTGTTTATCCGCCGAATTCTTATTTCTTATGAGTGTCGTCACTTTAGACGAAGCAAGGCCTGACAAAAATAAGTCCGGATTATCTAGTGTTGTTTATCCGCCGAATTCTTATTTCTTATGAGTGTCGTCACTTTAGACGAAGCAAGGCCTGACAAAATATAAGTCCGGATTATCTAGTGTTGTTTATCCGCCGAATTCTTATTTCTTATGAGTGTCGTCACTTTAGACGAAGCAAGGCCTGACAAAATATAAGTCCGGATTATCTAGTGTTGTTTATCCGCCGAATTCTTATTTCTTATGAGTGTCGTCACTTTAGACGAAGCAAGGCCTGACAAAATATAAGTCCGGATTATCTAGTGTTGTTTATCCGCCGAATTCTTATTTCTTATGAGTGTCGTCACTTTAGACGAAGCAAGGCCTGACAAAATATAAGTCCGGATTATCTAGTGTTGTTTATCCGCCGAATTCTTATTTCTTATGAGTGTCGTCACTTTAGACGAAGCAAGGCCTGACAAAATATAAGTCCGGATTATCTAGTGTTGTTTATCCGCCGAATTCTTATTTCTTATGAGTGTCGTCACTTTAGACGAAGCAAGGCCTGACAAAATATAAGTCCGGATTATCTAGTGTTGTTTATCCGCCGAATTCTTATTTCTTATGAGTGTCGTCACTTTAGACGAAGCAAGGCCTGACAAAATATAAGTCCGGATTATCTAGTGTTGTTTATCCGCCGAATTCTTATTTCTTATGAGTGTCGTCACTTTAGACGAAGCAAGGCCTGACAAAATATAAGTCCGGATTATCTAGTGTTGTTTATCCGCCGAATTCTTATTTCTTATGAGTGTCGTCACTTTAGACGAAGCAAGGCCTGACAAAATATAAGTCCGGATTATCTAGTGTTGTTTATCCGCCGAATTCTTATTTCTTATGAGTGTCGTCACTTTAGACGAAGCAAGTCCTGACAAAATATAAGTCCGGATTATCTAGTGTTGTTTATCCGCCGAATTCTTATTTCTTATGAGTGTCGTCACTTTAGACGAAGCAAGGCCTGACAAAATATAAGTCCGGATTATCTAGTGTTGTTTATCCGCCGAATTCTTATTTCTTATGAGTGTCGTCACTTTAGACGAAGCAAGGCCTGACAAAATATAAGTCCGGATTATCTAGTGTTGTTTATCCGCCGAATTCTTATTTCTTATGAGTGTCGTCACTTTAGACGAAGCAAGGCCTGACAAAATATAAGTCCGGATTATCTAGTGTTGTTTATCCGCCGAATTCTTATTTCTTATGAGTGTCGTCACTTTAGACGAAGCAAGGCCTGACAAAATATAAGTCCGGATTATCTAGTGTTGTTTATCCGCCGAATTCTTATTTCTTATGAGTGTCGTCACTTTAGACGAAGCAAGGCCTGACAAAATATAAGTCCGGATTATCTAGTGTTGTTTATCCGCCGAATTCTTATTTCTTATGAGTGTCGTCACTTTAGACGAAGCAAGGCCTGACAAAATATAAGTCCGGATTATCTAGTGTTGTTTATCCGCCGAATTCTTATTTCTTATGAGTGTCGTCACTTTAGACGAAGCAAGGCCTGACAAAATATAAGTCCGGATTATCTAGTGTTGTTTATCCGCCGAATTCTTATTTCTTATGAGTGTCGTCACTTTAGACGAAGCAAGGCCTGACAAAATATAAGTCCGGATTATCTAGTGTTGTTTATCCGCCGAATTCTTATTTCTTATGAGTGTCGTCACTTTAGACGAAGCAAGGCCTGACAAAATATAAGTCCGGATTATCTAGTGTTGTTTATCCGCCGAATTCTTATTTCTTATGAGTGTCGTCACTTTAGACGAAGCAAGGCCTGACAAAATATAAGTCCGGATTATCTAGTGTTGTTTATCCGCCGAATTCTTATTTCTTATGAGTGTCGTCACTTTAGACGAAGCAAGGCCTGACAAAATATAAGTCCGGATTATCTAGTGTTGTTTATCCGCCGAATTCTTATTTCTTATGAGTGTCGTCACTTTAGACGAAGCAAGCCTGACAAAATATAAGTCCGGATTATCTAGTGTTGTTTATCCGCCGAATTCTTATTTTCTTATGAGTGTCGTCACTTTAGATGAAGCAAAGCCTGACAAAATATAAGTCCGGATTATTCTAGCTGTTGTTTATATCTCTCCCTAGCCGAATTCTTATTTCTATGGAGTGAGTGTCAGTCACTGTAAGACGAAGCAGGCTAGACAAAATATAAGTCCGGGATTATGCTAGTGTTGTTTTATCCGCCGAATCTTCTTCTTATGAGTGTCGTCACTTTAGACGAAGCAAGGCACAAAATATAAGTCCGGATTATCTAGTGTTGTTATCCGCCGAATTCTTATTTCTTATGAGTGTCGTCACTTAGACGAAGCAAGGCCTGACAAAATATAAGTCCGGATTATCTAGTGTTGTGTTATCCGCCAAATTCTTATTTCTTATGAGGTGTCGTCATTTAGACGAAGCAAGCCTGAACAAAATATAAGTCCGGATTATTAGTGTTGTTTATCCGCCGATCTTATTTCTTATGAGTGTCGTCACTTAGACGAAGCAAGGCCTGACAAAATATAAGTCCGGAATTATCTAGTGTTGTTTTACGCAATTCTTATTTCTTATGAGTGTCGTCACTTTAGCACGAAGCAAGGCCTGAACAAAATATAAGTCCGATTATCTAGTGTTGTTGTATCCGCCGAATTCTTATTTCTATGAGTGTCGTCACTTTAGACGAAGCAAGGCCTGACAAAATATAAGTCCGGATTATCTAGTGTTGTTTATCCGCCGAATTCTTATTCTTATGAGTGTCGTCACTTTAGACGAAGCAAGGCCAGACAAAATATAAGTCCGATTATCTAGTGTTGTTTATCCGCCGAATTCTTATTTCTTATGAGTGTCGTCACTTTAAGACGACAAGAGCCTGACAAATATATAATCCGAATTATCTTAGTGTTTTTTATCCGCCGAATTCTTATTCTTATGAGTGTCGTCACTTAAGACGACAAGCAGACAAAATATAAGTCCGGATTATCTAGTGTTGTTTATCCGCGAATTCTTATTCTTATGAGTGTCGTCACTTTGACGAAGCAAGGCCTGACAAAATAAACCCGGATTATCTAGTGTTGTTTATCCGCCGAATTCTTATTTCTTATGTGTCGTCACTTTAGACGAAGCAAGGCACTGAAAATATAAACCGGATATTATCATAGTGTTGTGTTATCGCCGACCAATTCTTATTTCTTATGAGTGTGTCGTCACTTTAAGACGAAGCAAGGCCGACAAAATATAAGTCCGATTATCTAGTGTTGTTTATTCCAGGAATTCTTATTTCTTATGAGTGTGCGTCACTTAGACGAAGCAGGCAGACACAAAATATAGTCCGGATTATCTAAGTGTTGTTTTATCCGCCGAATTCTTATTTCTTATGTAGTCGTCACATTAGACGAAGCAAGGCCAGACAAAATATAAGTCGGATTATCTAGTGTTGTTTATCCGCCGAATTCTTATTTCTTATGAGTGTCGTCACTTTAGACGAAGCAAGGCCTGACAAAATATAAGTCCGGATATCTAGTGTTGTTTTATTCCGCCAATTCTTATTTCTTTATGAGTGGTCGTCACTTAGACGAAAGCAAGGCCTGACAAAATATAAGTCCGGATTATCTAGTGTTGTTTTCCACCAATCGTTATTTCTTATGGTGTCGTCACTTTAGACAAGCATGGGCCTGAAAAATATAAGTACCGGATTATCTAGTTGTTGTTTATCCGCGATAATTCTTTATTTCTTTATGAGTGTCGTCACTTATAGACGAAGCAAGGCCTGACAAAATATAAGTCCGGATTATCTAGTGTTTGTTTATTCCGCCAAAGTTCTATTTCTATTAGTGTCGTCACTTTAGACGAAGCAAAGGCCTGACAAAATATAAGTCCGGATTATCTAGTGTTGTTTATCCGCCGAATTCTTATTCTTGAGTGTCGTCACTTAGACGAAGCAAGGCCTGACAAATATAAGTCCGTTATCTAGTGTTGTTTATCCGCCAAATTCTATTTCTTATGAGTGTCGTCCCTTTAGACGAAGCAAGGCCAGACAAAATATAAGTCCGGTTGTTATCTAGTGTTGTTTATCCCGCCGAATTCTTATTTTCTTATGAGTGTCCGTCACTTTAGAACGAAAGCAAGGCCTGACAAAATATAAGTCCGGATTATCTAGTGTTTGTTTATTCCGCCGAATTCCTATTTCTTTATGAGTGTCGTCACTTTAGACGAAGCAAGGCTGACAAAAATATAAGTCGGATTATCTAGTGTTGTTTATCCGCCGAATTCTTATTTCTTATGAGTGTCGTCACTTTAGACGAAGCAAGGCCGGACAAAATATTAAGTCCGGATTATCTAGTGTTGTTTATCCGCCGAATTCTTATTTCTTTATGAGTGTCGTCACTTAAGACGAACAAGGCCTGACAAAATAAGTCCGGATTATCTAGTGTTGTTTATCGCCGAATTCGTTTATTTCTTATGAGTGTCGTCACTTTAGACGAAGCAAGGCTGACAAAATATAAGTCCGATATCTAGAGTGTTGTTTTCCGCCGAAATTCTATTTCTTATGAGTGTCGTCACTTTAGACGAAGCAAGGCTGACAAAATATAAAAGCCGGATTATCTAGTGTTGTTTATTACAGCCGATATCTTATTTCTTATGAGTGTCGTCCACTTTAGACGAAGCAAGGCCAGACAAAATATAATAGTGCGGATGTATTTGGTAGCTTCCATTTTCATCAAGTGATTTTATAGTTTCCTGATTTTGGCAGTTGTATTCCATGCATTAGAATTTTTCACACCGCAAAATCCACCAGTTGACAAGTTCTTTCTTTTTTGGTCATCAGTACTAGGTCTGGTCTTCTTGCTGGGATAAGGTGATCCGTTTTTATTTCAAAGTCCCAGAGAATTTTATGCGTTTCGTTCTCAAGAACAGATTATGGTTTATGCATATACCATTTTGTTGTATGGTCAAAATTTAATTGTTTGCATAATTCCCAGTGGATCACCTTCCCAACCCAGTCATGTCTAGTTTTGTATTCTCGTTGTGCTAGTTTCCTACATTCGCAGAGAATATAGTTCACAGTTTCATCTCTATTACCGCAAAGTCTACATTTACTATTTTGTTGTGGCTTATCGATTTTCGCTTTGATGTAATTTGTCCTTATGGCATTATTTTGTGCAGCAATTATAAGTGATTCAGTTTCTCTTTTGAGGTTTCCCTTTCTTAACCATGTCCAAGTCTTTTTATGTGCAACCTCTTGTATTTGTCGTTTGAAGTGTTCATATAATTGTTTTTCTTTCCATTTTTGTTTTCTAGTCTTTGTCGTTTTTCTGTTTGTCCATCTGCCGTTTCTACTATTGTTGGCCACCATAAGTAGTTTGTCTTTGCTCTTTCTTGTGTAATCTTCAAGTTGTTGGATTGTGGTTTCTACGCATTCCTCTATGTTGGCAAGACCTCTTACCCCTTCCTTTCTTGACACATATAATCTATCTCTATCATCTCTAGGGTGGAGAGCCTTGTGCATGGTCATTAATTTTCTCGTCTTTTGGTCAATCTGTCTGTTCTTTTTTTGTCCATTTTAAGAATGGTCCTGAGTATCTTATAATGGGGACAGCCCAGATATTGATTCCTTTAATCAGATTTCTGCTGTTGAGTTTGGTTTCTAGAAGTTTTCTAGTTCTCCTGAGATATTCTTTTTTAACTTTTCCTTTCATTTCTGCTTGCATGATATTGTCCGCTTCTAAAATCCCTAAGTATTTGTAGATTCCATTTTCATCAAGTGATTTTATAGTTTCCTGATTCGGCAGTTGTATTCCATGCATTAGAATTTTTCACACCAGTCATATGTCGTTAGTTCAGAGAAAGTCGTATTGTCAATAAGCGGTTGTTTGTTTCTGTTGGCTTCTTTTTCAGAAAGAAGAGGAGAGAGAGAGAGAGAGAGAGAGAGAGAGAAGAGAGAGAGAGAGAGAGAGAGAGAGAGAGAGAGAGAGAGAGAGAGAGAGGTCAAGTTGTTATATCGTAAATCACGTTCATAGCGCACTGTTCGTTGCTAGCCTAGACATGTCACCGTGGGACTCATCCATGAATGTAACATGGAAAGATAAATTTTGTTTTTCCATCTTTTTCTCAGAGTTTCGTTCTGGCTAGCAAGTATTGAACGTCAATGTTTGGTTTGGAATTGCTACAGTCAACCAAGGGAATTGCTTTCAAATGTTTATCAGTCAATTTTGTTCGAAGGGTTGATTCCGTAGTCAAGTCTATCAAGATTTTGTAAGCTTAACATGATATTTGAATTTAAATGGCATCAGAACGTCTTGCGTTCCGTAAGTTTTAACAAATAAATTCAAGTACCGTCGGGGGGCCTGATAAAATGCCATCACGGACCGGATCCGGCCCATGGGTCGTAGATTGGTAACCCCTGCTATAGTATAACTACACCTAACGGTTTTTCATTCAACATTTTTTAAATAGATTGACCAACAAAAGACTCTCGCAGTCTCCTTATTCTCTGTGATAAATTCATTTTTCCTCAAATAAACAAAACCCCTGATGAAGATCTACTAAAACACGTTGAAACACTGCGTTGGCGAAATAAACATCACTCATTTAATGAAACTGTTTTGGTTTTAATTACTATCGGATTCACGATCTTTGATGCCATTTCCTCAAAAATTGGTACAAATTCAAGAAATCTTTTTTCTTGGTATTATTTAGATTATTCGGACTATTGTCCTCATCTTCATTGTTATCGGTACAATGTTTCAGCGGATGTGCCCCCCCCCCGGCGTTCTTCGGATTTTTCTTGTCGGACTCGGGAACTTTCTTTTCGTACACCGGAACCTTCTTTTCGAACTGTTCCCGAATTCGAAAAGTAGATTCCCAAGTCCGATAAAGTTATTGAGTACGACAAGAAATGCCCGAAGAACACCGGAGGGCACATCGGCTGAAAAGTTGTACCGATAACAATGAAGATGAGGACAATAGTCCGAATAATCTAAATAATACTAATTATCAAGCCTCATCTCAAAAATTCAAAGAAATAGTACAGATAACAATAAAGATGAGGACAATAGTCCGAATAATCCAAATAATACTAATTATCAAACCTCATCCCAAAAATTCAAAGAAATAGTACAGATAACATTAAAGACGAGGACAATAGTCCGAATAATCCAAATAATACTAATTATCAAGCCTCATCTCAAAAATTCAGAGAAATAGTGTAGATAACAATAAAGATGAAGACAATAGTCCGAATAATCCAAATAATACTAATTATCAAGCCTCATCTAAAAAAATCAGAGAAATAGTGTAGATAACAATAAAGATGAGGACAATAGTCCGAATAATCTAAATAATACTAATCAAGCCTCATCTCAAAAATTCAACGAAATAGTACAGATAACATTAAAGACGAGAACAATAGTCCGAATAATCCAAATAATACTAATTATCAAGCCTCATCTAAGAAATTCAGAGAAATAGTGTAGATAACAATAAAGATGAGGACAATAGTCTGAATAATCCAAATAATCCAAATTATCAAGCCTCATCTCTAAAATTCAGAGAAATTCATCTCTTTTTTTCTTCGCAGTACCTTAATAGAGCAATAGAACATTTTTCGGTGTGTTCATGTAATATTAAAACTGGATTCAGTGAAAAACAGAACAACTGAACCTCTACAATGGCGACAAGGATTCTTACCAATATTTATATTGGGCAGATATCGATGTATATTTGGTATGAGCGTGGAACATTGTCTTTGGGAATGAGAATCGGTAATCAGGACATTGAAACAAAATCAGCATTTATCAACAGGTTTATTAACTGATAGAATATATATATATATATATATATATATATATATATATATATATATATATATATAGAGAGAGAGAGAGAGAGAGAGAGAGAGAGAGAGGGAGGAAGATATAGACGTTGAATAGAGCGGGGAGAGAGAAAAAAACGTGAGAAGAAATAGAGATAGAAAGGGATAAAGAAAGGGAAAATATAGAGCAAGAAAGAAGGAGAACTAGAGAGAGAGAGAAGAGAGAGAGAGAGAGAGAGATTGGGAGAGAGTGGGAGAAAGACAGTGAAAGCTAAAGAGAGAGGGGGAGGGAGGGAGGGGGAAGACACTGAGAGCTAGTGTGTGTGTGTGTGTGTGTGAGAGAGAGAGAGAGAGAGAGTGGGAGAAAGACTGAGTGTGTGTGCGTGTGTGTGGGAGAAAGACAAACAGACAGAGAGAGAGAGAGACAGAGAGAGAGAGAGAGAGAGAGAGAGTGGGGGGGGGTAAAAGTTCAATGCGTACGCCAAAGATTTCTATAAAATTTCCATTGACAATTGTCCCTCATTCTATTTTCTATCTCTCTTTTTCTATCTCTCTCTCTTTCCCTCTCTCTCTCCTCTCTCTATTTTCTCTCTCTTCCCCCTCTCTCTCTCCCTCTTTCTATTTTCTATCTCTCTTTTTTCTCTTTTTTCTCTTTTCTCTCTCTCTTTCTCTTCTCTCTCTTTCTCTCTCTCCTCCTCTCCTCTCTCTCCCTCTTTCTATTTTCTCTCTCTCTCTTTTTCTCTCTCTCTCTTTTCCCTCTCTCTCTACCTCTCTCTATTTTCTCTCTCTTCCCCCTTTTCTCTCTCTCTATTTCTATTTTCTATCTCTCTTTTTCTCTCTCTCTCTCTTTCCCCTCTCTCTCCCTCTCTCTATTTTCTTTATGGCATTTGAACAAATTATCAATCAAATACCGGAAGTGGATGTTTGCAGAGGCATGCTGGGAACTATCACCAACATATTCAAGAATTAACGTTATCAAAGACAACGGATGATGGATTTAGCTATATAGTATTTGTTATTGTATTTCAATAATGGCTATTTTCAATAAATGCAGGAGACGAGTCCTTCCCAAATTAGGATAACCTGGGACAGAAAAAAAAAGAATTAGCTTTACAAAAATAATCACTGGGAAGGGTAAAACATATCAAATATTCTTGTGAGATTGATTTTAATATGGCTTCCACGAATATGATTGATTGTTTAATATTAAGGCCTATCAATTTCATTCTTTTTTTTTTACAGACAATAAGCTTTGTATTTGTAGACATCTTATTATAATGGAGATTCGGTGTCAACCCCATCCCCCGAAATTGCGTAAGTTTATCAATGGGCCGGGTTCGCTCAGTCGGTAGAGCGTTCGGCTAGAAACCACAAGGTTCCTAGTTCGATACCCGGCCCCGCCAACTCAGCGTATGAGTAGCACAGGGATCTGTGCGGTAAAGTAAGGAGCTGATGGTAGGTGTGGCGCTCCACCTCAGACGCTAAAATAATCTCCTTGGTCTATCGCTAGTGAAAAGGGGATAGACTCTCTCGCTGATTGGCTGATACCGACATTAGGCCACCCCGACGACTTTACTTACTTTATCAATGATATACAAGGTTTCTCCGAATGTTTGAGATGAGGCTTGAAGATTAATATTATCTGCGTTATTCGGACTATTGTCCACATCTTCATTGTTATTTGTACAACGTTTCGGCCGATATACCCTCCGGCCTTCTTCACGTATTTCTTGTCGGACTCGGGAACCTTCTTTTCGAACTCGGGAACTTTCTTGTCGCATTCGGGAGCCATCACGGAACTTTGAACCTAACCCTTTATTTAGTCCACGGGGGTATCCTGTTCTCATTCCGCTAACCATATCTGGGGTAGGAGTTGTGCTAATTAATTATTTTTCTAACTGCCTTCACTCAGGATTGAACTCGGGTTCCAGAGATAACTGTCACTTAGAACTGTCTTAACCTAACTACCCTATCCACTCGACCATGTGTCCAATTGGAAGAAGGCCGGAGGGCATATCGACCGAAACGTTGTACAAGTAACAATGAAGATGGGGACAATAGTCCGAATAACGCAGATAATACTGATATACAAGGTGTCTAAAAAAGTACCGAGATTTTCGGTACATTTTGACACGACATGCTGGGCACTGCTGGAGAAGCAAGGACGAACTCATAAACGATGTTTTTTTCTCTTGATCAAGATTTATTTCTGTCCATGTTTTTATTCGCCGTGCGGGAAAATCAACCTCGCAGTGGCACGTCCCTGGTTGAAACTAAAATCTAAACTAACTAAATCAGGTGACGTGCGAGATTCCCGCCTCTTGGGTCAGTTGGGGTTATAACCGTCCTGGTAGTTTTCGATATCCTGATCTGAAAAACAATGGCCCCTTAGAATTCTCACTACAGGGTCCGTCAACCATATATATATTATATATTATTATATATATATATATATAATATATATATATATATATATATCCTGGGCCTTTTTCTTTCTTACTTTCTTTCTTTCTTTCATCTCAAACTTCAGATTTGTTTCTATCTATCTATCTATCTATCTATCTATCTATCTTCCGAGCCTTCTTTCTTTCTGTCTTTCTTTCTGTCTTTCTTTCTTTCTTTCTTCTCAAACTTCAAATCTGTTTCTATCTATCTATCTATCTATCTATCTATCTATCTATGCGTTCACCGTATAGTGGGATGGAACCTGTGAGTCACTGATGACTATGAAATAGCAGAAAGGGCGCCCTTTGCCGAGTGAAGAAGGTTCAATCATTTCGAAACGATCGGCCCCTACAAAACTCTGGTGTGTTGTTTTGTGGAAGTTTTGTTTACATCTTGGGTTGTCATGGGAATGAGGGGGGGGGGATTTCAAAAAGAAAATGAAAGAAAAAAGAAAGGGATGAAGAGAAACATAAAGGAAAAGAGAGGAGAAAAAAAAGAAGAAAAGAATAGAAAAAAGAAAAGAAAGAGAAAAGAAAAAAGAAAGAGAAAAGAAAAAAGAAAGAGAAAAGAAAAAAGAAAAGAAAGAAAAAGAAAGAAAGAAAGAAAAGAAAAAAGAAAGAAAAAGAAAGAAAAAAGAAAGAAGAAAAAATAGAAAAGAGACAGAAAGAGAAAAGAAAAAAGAAAAGAAAGAAAGAAAAAGAAAAGAAAGAAAAAGAAAGAAAAAGAAAGAAAAAGAAAGAAAAAGAAAGAAAAGAAAGAAAAAGAAAAAGAGAAAAGAAAAAAGAAAAGAAAGAAAAAGAAAGAAAGAAAAGAGAAAAGAAAAGAAAAAAAGAAAGAAAGAAAAGAAAGAAAGAAAAAGAAAAGAAAGAAAAGAAAGAAAAGAAAAAAGAAAAGAAAGAAAAAAAAAGAAAAAGAAAGAAAGAAAAGAAGAAAGAAAAAAGAAAGAAAAGAAGAAGAAAATACAAAAAAGAAAAGAAAAAAAATGAAAGGAACGAAAAGAAAAAAAGAAAAGAAAGAGAAAAAAAAAAGAAAGAAAAAAAAGAAAGAAAGAAAGGAAAAAGAAAGAAAGAAAGAAAAGGAAAAAGAAAGAAAAGAAGAAAAAAGAAAAAGAAATGGAAAAAAGACAGAAAAGAAAAGAAAAAAGAAAGAAAGAAAGAAAAAAGAAAAGAAAGAAAAAAGAAAGAAAGAAAAGAAAGAAAAGAAGAAAAAGAAGAAAAACAAAATGAAAAAAAATAATAATAAAATTAAAAAAAACAATAAAATAATGAATTGCTTTATTTTTTTTTTTCTCTTGTTTTTCTTTTTGAATTTAATTTTTTTCAATTTTTCTTTCTCTCTAACTGGACTTCTAAAACATGTCTGATTCTTTGGTGTTTCGAAGCGCCAGACAAAATAGAGCCGGTCGTTGCCCCAAAGGAGAAGACACAGGCGACCCAACAACTCACTGAGACAGAATTAAAGGCGTCAAAAGTGGTTGGGTGTGGGGTGGGGGGGGGTGTAGTGAAGTGATGATGTGACTGCTTTAAAAAAAGGCACCACAAAACAGACAGACGATTTCAAGATGGTTGACATCTACAACAGAGACTTAAACAGCTAAATTTAGTCTGGCACAAGGTCATAAAATTAAGATCACCGGTGGTCAAACTGTTCAAAGCTGGTTTTTAAAAATTGCTCTAAAAGGCATGAATTAGGGGTGAAACTTGCAAATGGTCGTCAAAATTAAAACGGAAACTTATTTGGTGGTCCCCCATGACAGTTTAACTACAGTGTATGAATTAATTTTTTTGCGAATTGGGTTACGGTTTAGGGGTTTGGGGATTAAGTTTGTTTTTAATTACGTATTGCTTAAAAAACAACAACAAAAAAAACAAAATTACTATACATTTAATTAACCATTGAAATTAATTATTGAATCCAACGGTAGACACATTAGTCTCAGTTGTTTATGTTAGTATTGCAATGTATAATTTCAATTAAACTTGGTATAAAAAATATTCTTCAACATTAAATATATTTTAATATTTATACAGAAGCCTGTAAAAGCGATACACATGACGGAAGTTTGAACCTAACCCTTTATTTATTCCACGGGAGGGGTATCCTGTTCTCATTCCGCTAACCATAGCTAGGGTAGGGGCGTTAAACTGTGTTAATTATTATATTATGTTATTGCTGCCCTTAATCAGGATTGAACCTGCAATCTAGAGATAACTGTCACTTAGAACTGTCTTAACCTAACTACCTTATCCACTAGGCCATGAGTCCGACAAGAAATACCTGAAGAAGACCGGAGGGCACATCGGCCGAACGTTGTATAGATGACAATGAAGATGAGGACAATAGTCTGAATAACGCAGATAATACTAAACTGGTAGTTGTTACGATTTTGTGGCCATTTTTTAGGCTTCAAGAAAGAATGCTGTCCAGCGAAGATCCTTTGGTTGTTCCTTGGTGCTCCTCTGTCTTGCAGGTCCTTCATCAATGATTGCAAATGGGTATCTGTCAGTATCAGTGATTAAGTAGTTAATCAACCACGTTTTCCGGCTGTTGATTGGCTGAGGTTTAAACCACTTGATTAGTCTATAGATTTAAGTGGTAGATTACAGCACGGCTTGTATACAACAAATAATCCAACATTGTGTGAATAATTTAGAATAAATAAATTATTTTATATTAATAAACTAGTGATTATGAAAGATTTTCACTTAACCTATTAATACATTAGAAGAAATAAATTCATGTTTATTATTAAACTTATATTTGTCCGGGTGTAGTTTATATAACTCGTTCGTTTTATCAAAGATTTTGACAAAGATGCTGGATGCCATTATTTTGAACTTAATGTTATTAAGAACATATTTTATGATATTTTCGTGCTAAAACATACAGTTGTATATATACCATATATACCATTCTGATATACTCGGGTCTTAGTGACTAAAGAGGAGAATCTTTCTAAGAACGGCTCAAAGTTAATTGGCTTCATCGTTAATATCATCTTCCAATTTAGTAAGTACTTTTTTAAATATAAAATTTATTTATGTAATGATTTCGGTAATCTGAACATTAGCTACATGAATGTGAGTAATCTCCTCTTGTTTCTTTCACATTGATGAAGCCGTCTACCTTGGTCGGCCATTTTCATTTCACCGTAACCAATACAACTGAATGTTTTAACACGAACATATCATAGAATATGTTCTTAATTGTGCTTGAGCATTATTTGTAATTAACTTAATTGTTATTAGGAACACATTTTATGATATCTTCGTGTTAAAACATGCATTTGTATTGATTATGGTGAAATGAAAATGGCCGACCAAAACAGACGGCTTCCTCAAAGTGAAAGAACCAAAGGGAGGTTAATCTCATTTATATAGCCTATTTTCAGATTACCATAATTTCTTATATTTTTCCGGGTGTAGTTTATATAACTTGTTCGTTTTATCAGATTTGACAAAGATGCTGGATGCCATGATATTGCTGCTGGGATTAACGATAATTAATGGCAATTAAAGATTAAAGATTGAATTAAATCCATCGAATTACCTTTTAAAATATCAACTGAATTTGTCGCGTGTTTGAATTCATAATTATCAACCTTTGAGAGGACCTTTCAAAGCAAAACTTAATGAATTTGGAAGGATTCAGAAAATCGAATAAAATTCATTTCTATTCGCATTTTTGAATTATACACGCCTACGTCGTGTAACGGTTATATTGAAATTTTTCATTAACTAAACCAGTAAATTAGAATAAATAACTTCTCGTATATTAATAAACTAGTGATTATGTTAGATTTCGGGCCGGGTTAGCTCAGTCGGTAGAGCGTTCGCCTAAAAACCACAAGGTTCCTAGTTCGATACCGGCCCTCGCCAACTCAGCGTATCTGTGCGGTAAAGTAAGGAGCTGATGGCAGGTGTGGCACTCCACAAACATTAAAACAATTTCCTTGGTCTAGCGCTATTGAAAAGGGGATAGACTCCCTCACTGATTGGCTGATACCGACTTTAGGCCACCCCGACGACTTTATTTTACTTATTAATACATTAAAAGAAATATGTTAATTTCTAGTATTAAACTGGGGGTTATGTTAATTTTTTCATTAACTAAATCAATAACTTAATTAATAACTTATTCAATATATTAATTATATTATATTTTTCATTAACTTCATGTCTATTAATAAATTAGTAGAAATAACTTCATGTTTATTAATATACTGGTGGTTGCGCCATCTGGCGCCTCCTCGTCAAACAAGGAACGAAAAGGCGGGAAAAAGAGAGGAAAGAAGCCGCCACAGAAAAGAAAGCCAAAAAGAAGGAGAGACCACGACTGCGCTTTAAAGATGTCTGCAAGAGGGACATGAAGACATGCCTCACCAGCACCAACACATGGGAGGTTTGTGTAGAAGACAGTGCGACTTGGCGCCTCCTCGTCAAACAAGGAATGAAAAGGAGTGAAAAAGAGAGGAAAGAAGCCGCCGCAGAAAAGAGAGCCAGAAGGAAGGAGAGACAACAGCAACCCCAGCAAGCATCACTATTTGTTTGCAGTCACTGCACCAGAGATTGCCATTCAAAAATTGGTCTGTTCAGCCACTCGCGCAGTTGCAGATTTAAAAAAATGGACACTACGCCATCGTCTTTAATAGACGGAAGGATGCCAACAACATATGTTAGATTAGTCGTTCACTATGTGTGTGTGGGGGTGAGTGTGGGGGGGTGAGTGTGGGGGGTGAGTGTGTTTGGGGTGTGAGTTTGCGAGTGGGTGTGCTTATAAGTAGAAATTGGGTCTTTTCTCGGACATTTTGCAGGTGGCAGTTGATGACATTTGAAGATAACAATTTCCATTTAATGGTATGGAAGATTAGACGGACATAATCTTACCTGTCTCCAGCAGATGATTATCAATGTAATACAAAGCAGACGTCTGAACAATTTGATTGCTAAGCGACTTCAAAACTTCATCATTTTTTCTTTCACGACAGAGACTCCATAATATATATATATATATATATATATATATATATATATATATATATATATATATATATATATATATATGAGGGTAGGAAGATTGGAGTAAATTCGACAGAATGTAGTAAAGATTAGAGGGAGAAATGTGGACAAAAACTCAGACAAGTATATGTAGGAGATATATTTCGCCGTACATTGAGCTCGGCTTCATCAGTCGTTTATTTGATCATTAAAGCATTATACATGTGTTTTATAGAAGAGAACGTGGGCGGGAGAGGGGTGGATTTAGGGGATGGTGTCGGGTGGATGGGATAGTGTTTGTGAGGAAATTTGATTGGTCCGAAGGAGATCTTTGGTGGAAGTGGAGGGACAGAAGATCAAAAGTGAGGAGAGAGAGAGAGAGAGAGAGAGAGAGAGTGAGAGAGAGAAGAGAGAGAGAGAGAGAGAGAGAGAGAGGGGATATGCAGAGTAAGGTGGTTAAGTACAGTGGGAGAGGAACAAGATGGGGTAGAAAATGGTTCAGCCTTCTTGGAGAGAAATTTGACCCATAGAATCAGAAAGGGAAGAAATAAAAGAGGAGTGAGTGCGGTGGAAAGGATTGGTAGCCATTCATTAGTGGACAGGAGAAAGATTTAGGTGATTTTGGTCACTAGGTACGAGTAAAAAGGAACAGGAGATGGAAATATATATATATGTACGTGCGCGCGTGCGTGTGCGTGTGTGTGTGTGTGAGGAGGCACGTGTTGTAAGGGTTATTGTCATAGGAAATGGCCACGGCGAGACGAGTTCAGATCCTGAGAGAGGCGGTTTGAATTTCACATAACGCTAATACCCTGGGAAAGGTATGAGTCCAATTATTCTCCCTTTAGCTCCATTATCGTAACCTTTTTTTAATTTTTCTGTTAGCTCAATTTAACAGGTGATCTGCTCTGCGAAAGAACCGATGTGTTTTCGGCCGATGTGTCTTCAGGCCTTCTTCGGGTGTTTCTTGTCGAAATCGAGAACTTTTTCGAAATCGGGAACCATTTTACCGAAATCGGATACCTTCTTGTTGAATTAGATAGCCTTCAAGCCGTATTTTTTTTAATTAGCTTAATTCAACGTGTGACCAACTCTATGAGAGAACTTATGTGACTTCGGGGCTTCTTCATTCATATACAATGAGTATTTAGTTTATAGTCAAAATCATTAATATATAAAATAAATATTGTCTAATAACGATGTATCTTTGAAAATCTGAGTTAGATTTGCTTTAAGACAGCCCATCTTATTGCATAATATATGGTGTAATTAATTTACATACTAGTTTTAACAAAACGGGGTTAATAAATAATTACCTCGTGTTATTGATCTCTAATATTGTCGTTTTATTGTTCAACGTATTAAGATTAATCATATGAATGATTTTAAATACAAACCAATTAAAATATAAATTTAAAGTGTAATTTTTTTTTATATAACTTTGTTAGTTTGTCTAATTTAGTATATTTTATTATATTAAAACCTAAAATACTTACGCCCGGCGGAGGGCGCATATTCTTACTAGTTTTTATAATGTTTGATCTGTTGTGTGCTTAGTATTCACTACTGCATTAAGTTCGCTGTTAAAAAAAGGGGGGACCGAATGATCATTCATCATCAATCAGGGATAGAAGAAAACAATTTTTTTTATATGGTCTTATTTTTCTGCGTGTTTAGACAAATATATATATATATATATAGGGTCATCCACAGACACGTGTTCCGACTTATCAAGTCTCCTCAGTGTGGCTAGACATTTTGTAAGCTACCTACAGCCGGAATTGAAATCCGATCGGTTGGGTGTAACCATTAGGCTGTCTTCACTTACAGAATAGTAAGGGGATTTTAACTGTTTTAATATACACATCGCTTTGCGTATATATATATATATATATATATATATATATATAATATATATATATATATATATTGGTAAATCCTCGCGGTGTGAAAAAACCCAGCAAATAGTTTGATTGTAAAAATATACTACCAAACATCAACCGGGGAGAAAAAATATTTTGAAAAAAAGAAAAGACCAAGATAATCGTACCAACAAAAAATAATCTATTGGTACAGTATTTGGCCAAAAGAAAAAACAATTTATATGTATATATATATATGTATATAAAATATATATATATATATTCATATAACCGCTAGGAGAAAGCTAATATGTAAAAAGTGCTCGATACCTAAGTAGAGCCAATAATAAAGATAAATCTAATGAGTCAGACGAACCCACTATTAGTTTCGCATAAAGCTCTTCAGGGCTAAAGTCCGACTTTAGCCCTGAAGAGCTTTATGCGAAACTAATAGTAGGTTCGTCTGACTCATTAGATTTATCTTTATATATATATATATATATAAAATAATAAAATTCGAAGGCAATACAATGCGTAAAAAAATAAAGACAAAAAGATGTTTATATGTAAATATATATAATATATAATATATAATATAAATAGAACATCCAGATAACATTGGTTCCCTAGCACTTCAAGATTTTAGAATAAGAATATCACCTACAGGCAAAATTTACACTTGCTTCTACAAAAAAAACACCACTAAGGATCTCTTTGTACACTTCAAATCAGCTCTTCCACTCAGTTCCAAGACTAGTTACATCATAAATGAAATTAATAGAATACACAATAGATGTAGTGAAGAAACAGACAGAATCACTCACACTGCACACTTTATGAACACCCTCAAAAACAATGGCTACCCAACTTCATATATACGCCATTTAAATAACAGAAAAACACGGACACTACACACACACTCTAACACCTGTTTCCTGAAACTACCACATTTCAGTGAAACAATCACTAAACAAATACGCAAGGCTATTCATAGAGAGGGACTAGATATCCAACTAGCCCACTCTGGACCCTCACTACGCCAACATCTAACAATAAAACATAAAATGTTATTACACCATGCTCACTAACCAACTGCCCAATAAAAGACCCTAACTTATGCCACAAGACCTATACAATTTACCGTCTAACTTGCTCCAAATGCCTTAATTTCTACATAGGTAGTACAATTAGACCCCTCCACATTAGAATCAAGGAACACATCCACACACGTGCATCCTCATTCCATAAACACCTAATCAAATGCAAAAATAAGGACAACAATTTTTCAGTTAAGATATAGGCTATAATACGCAACATTGGTAATCTCAGAATTAGAGAAAGTTTATTAATAGCTAAATTAGGTCCTAATATAAACAATAGATTAGAATTAAACACAGAATACATAATTAACTAAATTTACACGTTCCATATATAGGTTTTAGTTTATTTAGTACACATGTTCTCTCATATATATATAATTTTCCCTATCATAAATTTTAAACCTACCAACTATCAATAAATTAGAATTAAACTCAGAATACACGGTTAACTAAATTACACGTTTCATATATAGCCTTTTTTTTTTTTTTTTTTTTTTAGTATACATATTTCCACATAAATATGTATTTTCCCTATCGCAAATTTTAAACCTACGAACTATCAACTGTTTGCATATTTGAATTATGTAATACATCTATAATAGATATCTATTAAGACATACCATTGATTCTCAACATTTCATGCACTCACAATATGAAAGGAAAAATAGTTTTTTTTTATTTTTATTTTTTTTTTAAAATTAAAATTAAATATATATATATATATATATAGTGATGGGATGATTGAGAATGAAAGAAGATAATAGAGAAATATAAAAAAATTAATTACGATTAATTTAACAATATTGACATACTTATTAACTCCTTTACATGACATTATTTCTTTAAACCATGACACTATTTCTTTAAACCATAATACCCTCTTAGGATTACGGTCAGTCTAGAACTATTAATAAATATTTAAGGAAAAGTGGGGGATAAAAAATAAGAATAAATAATAACAACAAAAGAATGAAAAAAAAAATAGTTAAATAAAATATATAATTGAAGCAAAACATTATGCCTTTTGTAATTCAAATATTTGATTTATGATATTTAATCTATTTGAAATTTAAGGGGAGAATGGTTTGTTTTATTTTTATTGTTTTGAATTTTGCATCAATCCTAATATGTAATTATTATATGATATTTTAATATATAATTAATATAATATTTAATCTATTTAAGTTTAAAAGAAAAAGAGAAAAAAGTACTCATAAAAGATATTTTCTTAAAAAAGAAAAAATAATAAAAAATAATTATTTATTTTTTCTATCAATACTAATACATAATTTAAGATAATCTTTTATTTACTTATTTACTATAAAAAATAATTTAAATTAGAGAACAAAGGGGATAAAGGAGGAAAAAAAAAGAAAAAGAAGAGAAATAACACAAAAAAAAGAAAGAGAGGGAGAAAGAATAAGAAATGAAAGGTGAAAGCGAAACAAAAGCTAAGTATGTAAAAAAATTTTTCTATTAACGGTTTTTATTTATTTGTTCATTTTTGTTTTTGAAATTATGACATTCTCACACGGCTGCAACACATTGCAACACATTGCAACATCTTACCGGATGTCAGCCTTGTTCTCAACAAACTTTTAAGAAAGAAAAAAAAAGAAAGAGAGAAATAAGAAATTACAGTTATTCGCCCATTCATAAAGGAGGAGAAGAAGAAAGAGAGGAAAAAAAGGAGAGGAAAAGGAAATAAGAAGAGAAATTATAACCATACAAATAAAAAAAAAACATAAGCACGTCATTTCTGAAATCCGTCTCTGACGATAAAGCTTCGCTTTGAAATCGATTAGACATATAAACATCTTTTTGTCTTTATTTTTTTACGCATTGTATTGCCTTCGAATTTTATTATTTTATAACATACTTAACAATGCTTCAAGCAAATTACCAATTACTTTATATATATATATATATATATATATATATATATATATATATATATATATATATATATAAAGATTCTTTTGTTGTTGTTAGGGTATCACAAATGCTTCGCATATTTGTGTTATAAAAATGATGTCTCTTTTAATGTATGATGAATTTAAGTCTTAAAATCGACTAATACTTAAGAAATACTGTTGACTTATCAATTGTGGCCGAATTGATAGTGTAGATGATACTGCACTAATTGTTGTGAGCCGATTAAGGTTGTAAAATCGCTTGATGTAAATCTTTTGCAGTTAAATAATTTTCAAAATAATTTTCCACCTAAAAAACATCTTCCAATAAAAATCCATTAAGTTCCAAAATATTTTTTTCCTATTATTTGGATCTTTCCCACTTTCTAAAATGTTCATATCTTAGACACACCACTACAATTATATCCCTTCTATTTCATATGAATGAGGACTGATTGATGAAAGTCTGGTGTAAAATAAATGATTTTTGATGCACATAAAGGAGGGGGGGGGCTCAAAGTTTATGTACTGGATCTTTATTGTTGAAATTGGTTGCCTTTTCGAAATTGGTAACCTTCTATTCGAACTCAAGTATCTTTTTGTCGAATTCTGAAGCCTTTATATCGAAATTATTATTTTTTTTGGTAGTTCAACTCAACGGGTGACCTACTCTGTTAGAGAACTGATTTTTTATCGGCCGATGTATCTGCTAGCTATGGTTAGCAGAATGATATCCCCGTGGATTGAATAAAGGGTTAAGTTCAAAGTTCTGTGATGGCTCCCGATTACAAGAAAGTTCCCGAGTTCGAAAAGAAGGTTCCCGAGTCCAACAAGAAATACCTGAAGAAGTCCAGAGGGCATATCGACCGAAACGTTGTACAAATAACAATAAAGATGAGGACAATAGTCCGAATAACGCAGATAATACTAATCATCAAGCCTCATCTCAAACATTCAGACAAATAGTGTAGATAACAATAAAGATGAGGACAATAGTCCGAATAACGCAGATAATACTAATCATCAAGCCTCATCTCAAACATAGAGAGAAACAATGCATTTTTATCGTAAAAAATCTTGCACCGTTCCAACCGGATCCCCTTTCCCACCCATTCGTCTCTGATATCTGTTTCGTTAGTTCTTTCACCAAAAGAATTCTAAATTACATTCCTGATAATACAATACATTCAGCTGTATGTCTAACCATTTACAGCGGAATGCTAGATAGAAAAATCTTCAGTGATATCGCAATTATCTTGAAAAGAATTCCCGAATTTTTATATTATATATATATATATATATATATATATATATATATATATATGCTCCCCATCCCCTAGGTTTGAGCACTCTGGGGGGGGATCTTGCTGACGGCCGCCAACTCAAGCGTAAACGCAACGCTCTTCTAAGGAATGGAGCACTTTGTGACGGCCTTTACACGCAAAGCGATGTGTGTATTAAAACAGTTAAAATCCCCTTCCCATTCTGTAAGTGAAGACAGCCTAATGGTTACGGTGCCGGACTGACACCCAACCGATCGGATTTCAATTCCGGCTGTAGGTAGCTTACAAAATGTCTAGCCACACTGAGGAGACTTGATAAGTCGAAACACGTGTCTGTGGATGACCCTATATATATATATATATATATATATATATAACAACAACAACAATAATAACATCATCTTTACAGATCATTGCCGTCCCTCACAATCCTATAACTCCACCACCAGAACCCTTCCTTGCTGCAGATCCACAAAGTTTGATGCAAATATGACATTGAAAGGACTTCCTTCCCGATGAATAAGATGATTCAGATGAATCAGATGAATCAGATTATAAAATTTGATGATTATGTACCACCCTATGTTGTTACATAATTAGGGATCCCTAATATCTTTTTAAGGTAGTATAGAAATCCTTATGGCGATCAGTACAGCTGATGGCCTGGAGAGTGAGTGATAATGCTTGACCTCACTCTGACCTTGCCTTGCGGGATAGACCGTGAGAATCGGAAGGCAATAGAACAGCCCCCTTCCGGTTTAAGGTGTAAGCAACTCAGTGACAGTTAGAAGGTAGAAGCGAAGCTAGCAAGATGTGAACTCACTGCGTGATTGTCTGGTCTGGGGTTCTACGAATAAAGTAACATCATCGTAAATCGAAGTCTTGTTGTTATTACTAAAAGCTAACAATAGCACAAGGCTTCTGATAAGAAATGATCCGAAACAGAGACCCGGAATCCCCATATAAGAAAGACCAGACCTATAGAAGATATACCAGATCCGACCAGAAGAATAGACGACCAGAGTAAGACGTAAGAAGTATATAACATATAGATATGAAGTGCCGGTAAAGAGGTATGCAACATATACCTATTTGGTACCGTCAAAGAAAAGGCACTACGCAACACTAGCCTTATTCAGGTATTTCTTGTCGAATTCTGCAACCTTTTCGAAATCGGAAAACTTCTCTTCGAACTCGGGTACCTTCTTGTCGAATTCAGGGGTCTTCACATCGTAATCTTTTTTTTTTAATTAGTTCAAGTCAAAGGGTGACCTACTATGCAAGAGAACCGATGTAGTTTCGGCCGATGTATTTTCTTGTCTTCTTCAGGTGTTTCTCGTCGGAATCGAGAACCTTCTCTCCGAATTCTGGAACCTTCTTGTCAAATTCGAGAGACTTCATGTCGTATATTTTGTTTGTTTGCTCAACTTAACGGGTTACCTACTCTGTAAGAAAACCAATGTGTTTTCGGCCGATATGTCTTTTGGCCTTCTTCAGGTGTTTCTAGTCGAAACCAGGAACTTTATCGAAATCGGAAACCCTCTCTTTAAACTTGGAGACCTTCTTGTCGAATTCGGAAGCCTTCACGTAGTAATCTTTTTTTTCTTCTGTTAGCTGAATTCATCGGGTGACCTGCTCTGCGAGAGAACCGATGTGTTTTCGGTCATGGTGTCTTCTGGACTTCTTCGGTGTTTCTTGTCGAATTCGGGAACCTTATCAAAATCGGAAACCTTCTCTCCGAACTTTGGAACTGGTGCACTATTTTGATATATAAGGTGTGCTACAATTCCCCACCTAAATTTATAGACTATCCGAGGTCACGTTGTCTATTCCTCCGCCAATGAACAGCCATAATGCGTGGCTGATTCACTACTTAAACACTGATACTTTCCATAGTACATTTGCAACCATTGAGGAGGAACTTACAATACTAAGGAGAACCAAAGGATTCTTTATCAAGGATTTATGTTGGACAAGCGTTTTTGCTTAAAGCCGAAAGGATGCTCCATAAAATTGTAACTGGAACCTTTTTGTCTGATTCGGGAGATTAAATGTAATTTTTTTTCTTCTTCTGTTAGTGTTATATAGCGGCTTCGAATTAATAAACGAGGAAAATTATTCTTTCTAGTGTAGAAGTTAAATACAAACTCAAACATTGCTGCAGTGCATGTTACTTTTTGTAAAAGATGAATTAAGATTTTAAAATAATGCACGTTTTCTTACAGACAATAAGTTTCTTCATTAACTTTAAGGATTCAGGATGAATTTTGTGAAAAGTTGTTAAAATTTGATAATTAGCTGATCCCCCACTCCCATTTCATTTAACTTAGTTAAATTTTTTCTTAATACTAGACCTAATGCTGGTGTCATACGAACTTGACAATCCAGCAAAAACTTTAAATTCTGAATTAGCCACGTTTGCAGAACATTCCAGTAGGTCAGAAATAATATTACCTAAAGAAACTGGGGCTACTAGAGAGAGAGTTCGAACACACGGGAGATAGGGCTCAAATGCACGTAGACAGGGGTGGAACCCACAGAGAGAGGGTTCGAACACACGGGAGATAGGGCTCAAACGCACGTAGACAGGGGTGGAACCCACAGAGAGAGGGTTCGAACACACGGGAGATAGGGCTCAAACGCACGTAGACAGGGGTGGAACCCACAGAGAGAGGGTTCGAACACACGGGATAGGGCTCAAACGCACGTAGACAGGGGTGGAACCCACAGAGAGAGGGTTCGAACACACGGGAGATAGGGCTCAAACGCACGTAGACAGGGGTGGAACCACAGAGAGAGGGTTCGAACACACGGGAGATAGGGCTCAAACGCACGTAGACAGGGGTGGAACCCACAGAGAGAGGGTTTGAAACACACGGGAGATAGGGCTCAAACGCACGTAGACAGGGTGGAACCCACAGAGAGAGGGTTCGAACACACGGGAGATAGGGCTCAAACGCACGTAGACAGGGGTGGAACCCACAGAGAGAGGGTTTGAACACACGGGAGATAGGGCTCAAACGCACGTAGACAGGGGTGGAATCCACAGAGAGAGGGTTCGAACACACGGGAGATAGGGCTCAAACGCACGTAGACAGGGGTGGAACCCACAGAGAGAGGGTTTGAAAACACACGGGAGATAGGGCTCAAACGCACGTAGACAGGGGTGGAACCCACAGAGAGAGGGTTCGAACACACGGGAGATAGGGCTCAAACGCACGTAGACAGGGGTGGAACCCACAGAGAGAGGGTTTGAAAACACACGGGAGATAGGGCTCAAACGCACGTAGACAGGGGTGGAACCCACAGAGAGAGGGTTCGAACACACGGGAGATAGGGCTCAAACGCACGTAGACAGGGGTGGAACCCACAGAGAGAGGGTTTGAACACACAGGAGAATGGGTCGGAGATACGCAGGAGTTACGCTAGAAGCAAGAACTGACGTCATGCTATCCAGACAATTAACCAAAATGCTAAGGACGTTCATTTGATGGAAGATATTATTTTCTTTCTTTCAATTCTCAAACTGAAAAATAAATTTCATAGTAAAAAAGGAATTACGGTTTTCTATTTTATTCTCTCAAAAACTCATGAATGATTTATAAAACGAGCCAAATAAGTAACCAGCCGTATGAATGGAATCTCAACAATCCTGTCCAGTGATAACAGTAAAAAAAAATCATTGACCGACCGAGAAATGCAATTTGTTTGTGTAAACAGATTGGGGGGCATTACCGTGACGAAAGTCATTTCCTAATATGATTAATTACTAGAAAAGTGTAAATATAGATACACTGGAACCTTCTTGTCTGACTCGGGAGATTTCATGTCGTAATTTTGTTACTTCTTCTGTTAGTGTTATATAGCGGCTTCGAATTCACGACGCTAAATTCGTGTATGTTTGTACTGGGGTTTTAAGAAATAAGAAATAAGAAATAAGAAATTTATTAATCAATAGTAGTACAAATTATTAAAAAAATATAAGTAAAAGAAAAACTTTATTGGTTTAAACTACTATTGAAGGGAGGCCATGCCTAATAGCGTGAAGCTAATCCCATGGACATGACCACCCTTGGACGCTCACAGGAAACGATACATGAAACACACAACGTAAACATATACATATATATCATGAGACAAATTAGCCGTATGAGAATCTAAATGCAAATCTGTTGTTTATAAGAGGCAATAAAATGATTTTTCAAAAGTGTTTTAAGGACAAAATAATTTACTGAAACAAGCTTCATCTTTTCTTTATCAAAAAATAACGACTGAACAGTATTCCAAGAATTAATTGCATTAAAACGAATCGAATTATGCCCAAAACTAACAGTGTTGATGATAGGGAAATTAAACAAACCACTGTACCCAAAGCGATGTATGTTAGTAGTCAGCTACTACCGACTACTGGACTTCAATAACAACAGATACGTATGTACAAAGAGAGGACCCTTTATTTTCTTCGGTGTGTGGGTGGTGAAGGCGCAGAGCTTACAATGAGCGCCCGAGGGGTGGTTGCTGACGGGAGACGTGAAGTGTCCTTTCGGCTGCCGGCTGGCGTCTGACTGCTGTCGGCTCGACCCTCTGGCTTTTTGTATTGACGACACGCCTAAGCATCTTTATCTTTTGATCTGATAACGGACGTTTGTTAAATAATTATTTATCTTCAGTCTGCTTCCTTGACCGGAAACCCTTTCTTCCGCTTTCTCTTTCTTTTTAAATATATATTTTTATCTTTCTCTTTGTCCCTCAGCCGGAAGTTCCATCTTCCGGGCGAGGACAATACAACATTAGCTCAACTCAACGGGTGACCTGCTCTGAGAAGAGAGAACCAATGTGTTTTCGACCGATATGTCTTCTGGTCTTATTTGGGTGTATCTTGTCGAAATCAGGAACCATTTTAAAATCGGAAATCTTCCCTTCGAACTTCGGGAGACTTCATGTCATATTTTCTTGCTTTTTTCTGTTAGCTCAATTCATCGGGTGATCTGCTCTGCGAGAGAACCGATGTGTTTTCGGTCATGGTGTCTTCTGGACTTCTTCGGTGTTTCTTGTCGAATTCGGGAATCTTCTCAAAATCGGAAACCTTCTCTCCGAACTTGGCAACTGGTGCACAATTTTGATATATAAGGTGTGCTACAATTCCCCACCTAAATTTATAGACTATGCGAGGTCACGTTGTCTATTCCTTCGCCAATGAACAGCCATAATGCGTGACTGATTCACTACTTAAACACTGATACTTTCCATAGTACATTAGTATATCTCGTCGAAATCAGGAACCATTTCAAAATCGGAAATCTTCCCTTCAAACTTCGGGAGAGTTCATGTCATATTTCCTTTCTTTTATCTGTTAGCTCAACTCAGCGGGTGACCTACTCTGCAAAAGGAACCAAAATTGTCACACTAACACAAATTGTAAATTCCACGATACCCACGTGGCAAGAAAGGATTCCATGAGTCAGGAGGTTAGTAAAACTCGTTCTTCTATTTTCGGTCATTCTTCCCGCCATTTTTGTTGTTGTTTTTTTTGTGGTTGATTATGTCTACAGGTTTGTGAGAAAGTGTGTGTGCTCATGTTTATTTGATTGTTTGAAAAACCTCTCGCGCAGTTTCCTTCAACGACGAGTGGGTGTTGTTTATTATGAAGAATTCTTCGACTTTAGGTCGTGTGTCTCTCTCTTTATTTTTATTTGCTTATTTCAATGTTTTGCTGTTGCCGTTTTCTCACTAAAATGACAATCTGAAACTGCAAAAATATCTAAATAAAATAAGATAAAAACGACTTCTTATTTATTCTACTGTTTTTATTCTATCACTAACAGCGGCTACCCGGCGTCGCCTGGGTAGAGGAAGATTTTAAAAAGTTAGTCCCGCATATCCATTATTACTGAATCGTTGAATCCTCGTGGGATGTCCCATTTAAATCCCTATGTAAAAAAAATAGACCTTGCATTGATCCAGCTACTCTGAAAAGAAATGTTAATGTCTACTATCTAAAATATCAAATAAAAAAACCCATGCTGTTATTATCTAAATCTTATTTTTTTTAATTATTTTCACGAATACAAATCAAATTTCTATTATCTTTGCTCAAAACCGAAGCCCTGTTGATATTTAATGTGTATATATATTTACGTTGTCGTTAATTTTATTTTTGAAGTTTCCTCCAGACATACATATACACACAACTGCCCTTTATATATGTATAGAAAACCGAAGCCCTGTTGATATTTAATGTGTGTATATATTTACGTTGTCGTTAATTTTATTTTTGAAGTTTCCTCCAGACATACATATACACACAACTGCCCTTTATATATGTATAGAAAACCGAAGCCCTGTTGATATTTAATGTGTATATATATTTACGTTGTCGTTAATTTTATTTTTGAAGTTTCCTCCAGACATACATATACACACAACTGCCCTTTATATATGTATAGATGTTTTTTTTTAAAACACCAGCTCTAACTGGTGGTTCTTCACTGGATTCCTAGTAACAGGTCTCCAGGACTCTCCAAAGTATCATTACCGAATTTAACAGTGCTGTAATTTAGATAGCTTTAATTCTTGCTCTAATCTCAAATTCACCCACACTCTTTTTCAATCTCTGCAATGGATTCATTTTGTCAACTTCATTTGTTTGAATTTACAGTTTTCCTTCTCCTAGACTGGTTGCCTAAGCAAGGCCAAGGAGCCAAAATTGTCCCACTATTCACCCATAGCTGGAGGGAGTTTTCCAGGGGTGTTATATATATTTACCAACACTTCTGCACGTGAAGGATGTGACACAAAGTCATTTTCTTGAGCGGACTTTAATAGGTTTGAATTCAGAGTTTTCCTTCTCCTAGACTGGTTGCCTAAGCAAGACTAAAGGGCCCAATTTTTCCTATTATTTACCCATTGATTGGAGGGAGTTGAATCCATACCCTTTCCAAGGGTATTAGCGCTATGTAAAATTCAAATAGTGTCATCCAGAATTTGAACTCGTGTCGCTCTGTCCACTTCTCTTTCAACGATAACCATTACCCCACGGACATACACACACACACACACACACACACACACACACACATATATATTATATATATATATATATGTATAAAATTCATCTGGTTATTTATTTATATATATATATGTATAACATATATATATAACATATATATATATATTATATATATATATATATATATATATATATATATATGTATGTTATATATACATATATTATATATATATATATATATATATATATATATATATATATATATATTATATATACGTAAATTTAATTTGGTTATATAAAAATAATAATAGTTTGAATAATGTACACATGGATAAACTGCTGACCGAAACACGTGTAAGTAAAATTGATTAAAATATCCTATTTTATCCATTCTATACTTTCTTTCCTTTATTTATTTTTTCAACCTATATATATATATATAATATATATATATATATATATATATACATTTCACATAGCGCTAATACCCTTAGTAAAGTTATACATCCAAGTAGTCTGCCTCCAGCTAAAATAAATACCTGGGCCGTCCCTATTATAAGATAATCTGGACAATTCTTAAAATGGACAAAAGAATAACTCACACAGATTGACCAAAGGACTAGAAAATTAATGCCAATGCACAAGGCTCTACACCCTAGAGATGATAGAGATATATATCTTTCAAGAAAGGAAGGTGGAAGAGGTCTTGCCAACATACAAGACTGTGTAGAGACCACAATCTAACAACAAAGATTAATCGAAAATTACCGGTGACGGTTATAACCTTTGACCTCGATTGGGTGTCATAAGTTAGTTAGATAGATGCAACCCAGATTTCGAAGGTGAGCGACGCAATTGTCAGCTCTCCTGTGGTTCATCTCGCCCCGCGGCGGAATCAATCGTGGGCTAATAAATAAAAGCTTGATCAAGTAACCCCAAGTTGTTATGTTTATTAATTAAATATTGAAAGCGATGAATAGTCCAACTGTTTCAAGTTAGTAGTAGTGAAAGTAAGTAGGAGGGGAACTTGTAGAATTTTTACTAAGAGGTGTGGAGGGAGGATATTGTTAGTAAAAGGGTTATTGGCAATTTAAAATGTAACTACTGTATTCGAAATTAATATTATTTAAGGTTGGTTTGTATTGTTTGATGTATAGAGCTTCGAATATTAATGGTTTTTGTTTAGTTTTTTTTCTTGAAAAAAAAACCCAAAACAAACTGGAACACAAACACATTACCCCTGAAGATGGCACTTTAAAGTGCCGAAAGTACTTGGGATAAAAGTTTTAGTGGACTAATCCACGGATTCGATCCAAATGTAAAAAAAAGTTGTCCAAAAAGCTTGAAAAGATCGTTCATAAAATTGTTAAACAAGAGACATCTGTTTTGTTTAATTTGACATGTATAAATGAAAGAATGCTGCCCAAACACACACACACCACACACACACACACACACACATTAAGCAGAGAATTTGGAAGATATAAATGTTGCATACCTCTTTCTTTTACTTTCTTCTATTCTTCTTCTGGCGTCTTTGATATCTTAACTTCTTCTAGCGTCTCTTCTAACATCTCTTTGTCTTGGTGGTCGGTCGCACTTAACTCATTTCTTCTTCTAGATCAGTCTTGTTACCAACACATTCACCAACCACAAAACCGTGTTATTTTCGTCAGCTTTTATTTACTTAACTAAACGTTTTATGTAACTAAACATAGCGCGCGTATGCAGGTGAGTTCCAGTTAAGGCAGTACATCTTATCTGCCTGACGTCCAAACTGAAACTGAGGACCCAACCAGGTCCCACATGACTTCACGTATTTCGCGAGCTTTCTGTACTATTCCATGGAAAGTCCCGCCCGTAATATGAAAAGGGGCCATCCCTTTAGAAATACAGGGGATTGACAATAATCTTATGCAACCGCATAGATTATGTAACATAAAACACAAAACAAAATGGATGGTCACTAGCAACAGCTTCAGATTCAGAAATCTTCTGTCGAAGAGATTTTTATCTCGAAATATTAAGAATAAATTTGAGGTTAACAAACAACACCATATTTTCATTATTTTTCTTCACACTTGCATTATGAAAAAAAAGAAAGAAAGTTAAACAATCACGAAACCAATATAAGTTTTTATTTGTCTGGAGTTAAGGTAATATCTTCATCTGACCTCAGCAATATTATATGGTATCAATTATTTTCGCTTATTTTCTTTTTTGTTAAGATGAAATAAAATTCGACTCATCGTTTATTGTTTGGCAAAAGAAAGAAAAAAATGACGAAACTTAGAAATAATGAAGAAAATAAAGAATTCAGATAAAAAAAGATAATTTAAAATATAAACGTAAAAATGGAAATACAAACAAAAATGGCGTCTATGAAAATTCACATAAAAATACTTTCCCGCCTAAATCGATAGAACACAACTTTTCCTTGATTAAAATGGAGACTAGAGGTGTTCAAATAAATATGGCTGAGGAGACTAAAAGACAAAATGGAATTGCTTTAGAATTCAACCACATAGCAATTATATTGAACAGAAGAATTTTTAAAAATAATTCCACTCTTCCATAGAATGGTTATTTCCAAAACATTTTATAATATAATAATTTTCGATGTATTATTTGCAAATGCATTCTTGTAGTAAAAATCATTGGCCAATACATTTCTATAGTAAAAATTATTTCCAATCCCCCCCCTTTTTAGTAAAAATGCCCCTTTTTTAGTAAAAATTATTGTTTAATTTGTTTTTATAGAAAAATCATTTCCAATGCCATTTATTGTAAAAATTATAGGTCAATGGCTTTTGATAGTAAAAATTATTGGCCAATTCTTTTTTATAGTAAAAATCATTGTCCAATGCATTTTTTATAGTAAAAATCATTTCCAATGCATTTTTTATAGTAAAATTAATTCTCCTATTCATTTTTATAGTAAAAATCATCCTCATGGTAAAAATCATTGTCCAATGCAGATAAAAAAAATCAGAAAGAAGAAGAAAAAAAGAAATGGAGAAAACAACAACAACAACAACAAAAAACAAAAACAAAAACAAAACAAAGAAAGATAAAAGGAGAAAAGAAATAAAGATAGAAATTTTATGAAAGAATTTAAAAAAGAAATTAAGAAAAAAATGAAAAAAGATGAAAACCGAATAAGTAAATAAGTAAAACGAAGAATGAAAGTCAGAAGAAAAAAGAAGTGAGAAAATAAATAAATGAATAAAGAAAGAAAAAAAGAAAGAAAGAAAGAAAGAAAAAAAATGAAAGATAGAAAAAGAAAGAAAGGAAGAAAAAGAAAGAAAGGAAGAAAGAAAAGAAAGAAAGAAAGCATTATACCCAATGAAAAAGAAAAAAAATGAAAGAATAAATAAAGAAAGAAAGAAAAAAATGAAAGAAAAAAGAAAGAAAGAAAAAAAAGAAAGAAAGGAAGAAAGAAAGAAAAAAGAAAGAAAGCAAAGAAAGAAAAAAAGGAAGAAAGAAAGAAAAAGAAAGAAAGAAAGAAAAATAAAGAAACTAATGTGGGTGAAAGAAAGAAAGGAAGTAAGAAAGAAAGAAAGAATGAATGAAAGAAAGGAAGTAAGCAATAAGTAAAGAAAGAAAGAAAGAAAGAAAGAAAGAAAGAAAGAATTAAATAAAGAAAGAAAGTAAGAAAGAAAGAACAAAAGAAAGAAAGGAAGAAAGAAAGAAAGAATGAATGAAAGGAAGGAAGTAAGCAAGAAGTAAAGAAAGAAAGAAAGAAAGAAAGAAAGAAAAGGGGGGGTTATGAAATTAAAAGGTCAAAGTTTATAACACCGAAAATAAAAGACGATTATAAATTACCCCCCCCAAAAAAAAAAAATTAAAAAAAACCCTGCAATCTATTAATTTTTATTTTCATTTCCATATTTTTCTCATAACTTTTATTTTTTAAGAAATGTTTTTTGAATTTTGACTTTCAAAGCAAAATATTCAAATTATCCCCTCTTATTAAAAAAGAAATTACAAACCTTTTTCAGGTTTTAAGAGAGACAACTCTTCAAAAAATGCTAGTTTTAAGTCCGGGGGGAAATTCAAATGTTGTACCCCCATTCACCTGACAATTTGTACCCTCGTTCACCTGATTTTTCTTTTTTTACCTTCATTCAACTGAATAAAAGCCGTTTTCCTACAGGAATTTTTTTTTTGTATTTTATAACCTGTGTTTTGATATCTATTTATTTAATTCTACTCTTTCTTTCTTTCTTTCTTTTTTTCTTTCTTTCATTCTTTTTTTCTTTCTTTCATTCTTTCTTTCTTTCTTTCTTTCTTTCTTTCTTATTTTCTTTCTTTCTTCCTTTCATTCTTTTTTTCTTTCTTTCATTTTTTCTTTCTTTCTTTCTTTCTTTCATTCTTTCTTTCTTTCTTATTTTCTTTCTTTCTTTCTTTCTTTCTTTCTTTCTTTCTTTCTTTTTTTCTTTCTTTCATCAGATTTTGATGAAATGAAATATATTAAATTAGAAAGACTAACGAAATTAAATAAGAACGCATATAAAAAGATTACACTTATTTTGATTCTATTTCAATTGGTTTCTATATGAAATCATTCATAGGATTGATTTTAATACATTGCAGAATAAAACGAGAATATTAGAGATCAATAACACCAAGTAATTAAATTCGGTTTTGTTAAAACCCGTATGCAAATTAACTACACCATATATTACGTAAACATTTATTTCTTAGTGATATATAAGACACATTGCAGGATTTTAAACGTACTAATAACATGGGCTGTTTTGAGGCAAATCTAATTCAGATTTTCATAGAGACATCGTTAATAGATAAGATTCATTCTATGGATTAATAATTTGGGTCATAAATGAAATACTCATTGATAAACTGCTAGACACAGTTACGACTAATTGTTGCCTTGTCTTACCAATTCGATAGTAATTGGAACTAGTATGATTATTCTACATTAATAATAGTTACTTGAAGTTATCATTGTTTACTAAAGATTATTATTATTATTAGTTACTTGAAATAATATAACTTTGTGCAAACAATGATTTGGTTTGTTTGTTTTACAGTATGTCAACCTCAGTGGGTCATTTAATGCTTCTCAAACAGTGCGCCTCAGAGCTTTGCAGGTGCGCTCTGTGGTATTCCTGAAAAATCTATCCAGATATGAAAAGCAAATGTATACTAAGTTAAACCCTTTTGTAGAAACAGAAAAAAGAAGAACTGGCAGTTGTGTCGACTGATCGTGGATTAATGATTAAATATAAAGAATTGTCTCTTGAAACTTTTTGGATTTTTATCAAAAAACAACATGTGTCGATATCTAAAAAAAGCACTGGCCATTTTATTGCAATTTTCCACCTCATATTTATGTGAACTGGGATTTTCAACCCTCGCAACAATTAAGTGTAAAAAGAGAGGAACTCTTCAATGCATTGATGAGGAAATGAGAGTTTGTCACTCAAACATAAGACCAAACATTGAAGAAATCGCAACGTCTCATCAAGCTCATGTTTCTCATTAACACAGGAATGAATAAACTTCATAGAGTTATGTTAAGTTTGCTTTTGTTAAATGTGTTATTTTTTAAATATATTTAACAGTTAACTTGATAACATATTAGTCCTATTTTGTATACAGTGCGCTATCACGTATCTGTAGTACTGTAAGTGCGCCCAGACTGAATAAAGTTTGAGAACCACTGCACTACACTAAGGGACCTTTGTGTGTAAAACAAAGTCATGACAAACAAAATGGTAAATATCATTTCTTTTTATATAGTAATTCATTTTCATAATAAAAATTATTGGCCAATATATTTTTATAATAATAAAAAAAACATCGTCCAATTCATTTTTGTAGTAAAAATTATTGGTTAATTCATTTTTATAGTAAAAATCATTTCCAATGAATTTTTATAGTAAAAATCATCGGCCTATGCATTTTTATAGTAAAAATCATTTATAATGCATTTTTATAGTAAAAATCTTTTCCAATGAATTTTTATAGTAAAAATCATTTCCAATAAATTTTTTTTATTGTAAAAATCATATTCCAATGCATTTATATAGTAAAAATCATTGTTCGATGCATTTTTATAGTAAAAATCATTGTCCAATGCATTTTTATAGTAAAAATCATATCCAATGCATTTTTATAGTAAAAATCATTTTTAATGCATTTTCATACTAAAAATCATTTCCAATGCATTTTCATAGTATAAATCATTTCCAATGCATTTTTATAGTAAAAATCATTTCCAATGCATTTTTATAGTAAAAATCATTTCCAATGCATTTTTATAGTAAAAATCATTTCCAATGTATTTTCATAGTAAAAATCATTTCCAATGCATTTTAATAGTAAAAATCATTTTTAATGCATTTTAATAGTAAAAATCATTGTCCAATGCATTTTTATTGTAAAAATCATTTCAAATGCATTTTCATATTAAAAATCATTTCCAATGCATTTTTATAGTAAAAATCATTTCCAATGCATTTTTATAGTAAAAATCATTTCCAATGCATTTTTATAGTAAAAATCATTTACAATGCATTTTATGCATTTTTATAGTAAAAATCATTTCCAATGCATTTTTATTGTAAAAATCATTGTCCAATGCATTTTTATAGTAAAAATCATTTACAATGCATTTTTATTGTAAAAATCATTTCAAATGCATTTTCATATTAAAAATCATTTCCAATACATTTTTATAGTAAAAATCATTTCCAATGCATTTTTATGGTAAAAAATCATTTCCAATGCATTTTTATAGTAAAAATCATTTTTAATGCATTTTATAGTA
>JALAJA010000098.1:7500-15000 GCA_023376005.1 Doryteuthis pealeii | reverse complement strand
TTCCAGGTCCACTCTGACCCGTAGTGGTAGTATCTGTTAGGGTACTATCAATAGGTTAAATAGAAAAATGTCGATGAAAATGTGTTTTTTTAAAAATTGAGTTAAACAATTGAGTAACCATCGTGGATGAATAAAACAAAACGTTTTCGGAATAAAATAACCCAACACATTTTGACATGCCGTAAAATTCAACCATAGTTCTCCATTCAGTTTTTCAAATTTTCTTATCCAGTTATTACTGTTAATGGCTGCTGTAACCAATCTCATATATTCTTCGAGTCCTTGTATTGCTCTACTCACCCAGTTCGCAATTCTCCTTCTTTTCTTGTCGCATAGAGTCTGTCAATGTAATCTTTTGTGTGTACAGCTTTTGTGAAAGGTCATTAATTCCCTTGTCCTATTGTCCCTATTTTTTAGTTGCTCCTTTGTTCAGTTTAAGAAGGGTTCAGAGTATCTTACAGGGGAGATAACCTAAGTAATTATTCATTTGATTATAATTCTACTACATTCTGGTTTTGAGAAATTTTTTGATCAGAGATGATTATTATTATTATTATTATTATTATTATTATTATTATTATTATTAGTTTTTTACACCAGCGTTAGCTGATAATCTTTCACTAGAGTTTGAGTGACAACTGGTCTCCCCAGATCTCCAGGACTCTCCTAAGTATTCTAGGTGATTTCAACAATGCTGTTGTCTGGATGGTCTCAATTCTTCTGATTTCCAGTTCCTCTAGTCTCGTTTCTAAGCATTTTGCAACTATTAAAATGCATCGAGTGGTGAAGTTCCAATTGGGTTAGATAGAAGAAAATAACTTTTGAAAAATTGAGTTGAAAAAAAATAGGAATATCCGCCAAGAATGAATAAAATAACCCAACAAGGGTTGACATGCCGTAAAACTCATCCAACCCACCAATCTTCTTTCATTCATCTATTTATTTCTTATAGTTAATGTTGTACCTCCTTCTCTTTATTTCCGCCCTGTCGTCTGGGGCGTTAGAACGCACCGACTGCACCTCAGCAGAGGGGTAAGACTCCCCCAATGGGGCCACCTGTTGGTCGTGGGTGGCGACCCGTGATGCTTGAGGATAGAGCCCAGGTGGATGAGCAGTTCATGACATGCAATACTCCACTTTGGCTCTATCTTGGGCTAGACGGGCGGTCGGAGAGGCCCCCTCCGATCAATCGGCTGGTCACGTCAAGCCCTAGCACCTATATGATTTTCCCAACCCTATTGCCCTTATGACAAGCTCCAACCCCTTTTTATCATATGGGTGCTAGAAAGCGGTGTCTGCGGGTCTACATGTCCTGGGAATGACGTTAAACTCTATCTGATGGTGAGGTTCCAGTTTTGGAGGTTTGGGGAATGTGGAGCACCCCTTCATCACCATTGCTCCCTGGTCCACTCTGACCCGGAGTGGTAGTACCTGTTAGGGTCCCATCTATGGGTTAAATAGAAAAATGTATTTATGAAAAAAATTGTATTATCCATTAAGAATTGATTTATTTCAAAACTTTATCGGCATTAAATAACCCACTGAGGTTGATATGCCGTAAAAAAAAACAAAAAAAAAAACAAAAACAATTCTCTTTATTTCATATTTCTTTTTTTCTTCTTTTTTTCTTTTTCCTTTTTTTACCTACAATCCCATTTAGATATATTTGTAAATATCAACCTAGTAAACATTCTGTCCTTTTTGAGGGAAATAAAATTATACCATAAGAAATAAGAAATAAGAAATTTATTAATCAATAGTAGTACAAATTATTAAAAAAAATATAAGTAAAAGAAAAAACTTTATTGGTTTAAACTACTATTGAAGGGAGGCCATGCCTAATAGCGTGAAGCTAATCCAATGGACATGACCACCCTTGGACGCTCACAGGAAACGATACATGAAACACACAACGTAAACATATACCTATATATCATGAGACAAATTAGCCGTGTGAGAATCTAAATGCAAATTTGTTGTTTATAAGAGGCAATAAAATGATTTTTCAAAAGTGTTTTAAGGACAAAATAATTAACTGAAACAAGCTTCATCTTTTCTTTATCAAAAAATAACGACTGAACAGTATTCCAAGAATTAATTGCATTAAAACGAATCGAATTATGCCCAAAACTAACAGTGTTGATGATAGGGAAATTAAACAAACCAGATTGGTCAGCACGAGTGACCTGAGCATGGGTGAAGTCAACTGCAAAAGCATTCTGAACAGAAACAGGCATTTTATTGTGGAATAGTTTATGTAAGATCAAAATATTTCCACAATGGACCATATCAGAAAATTTGAGAATCTCCAAATTTGCATACAGGTTGTTAGATGATGTCCTAGGAGGCACAAAGGACATAAGTCTCACAGCAAAGTTTTGAAGAACAGTTATACGATTAATCAAAGTACCGCCATTAGGCTGACCCCAAATTTGATGACAGTATTGGAGATGGGAATGATACAACATAACCCCCAATAATGCTAACACATTGTTAAAACCAATTACTAAAATGTATAAATATAGATACACGATATATATAATTTCCTAACCGTTAGGCATGACATAACCCCAGACGGATTGATATGCCGTTAAAATCAATAAACAAACCAACCAATAATAATTTGGAGGTGCATGGTGTAATAGTTAGTGTCATAGGAAATTAACTCATTGTGTCTTTTGTTTAATTCAACATATATATATATATATATATATATATTAATAATGTGAAGGCAAATATAATGCGTATAAAAATGTTATTCTTATACGCATTGTATTTGCCTTCAAATATTAATATATTATAACATACTTAACAATGCTTCAAGCAAATTACCAATTACTTATATATACATGCATACATGTATATAATATTATATATATATATATATATATATTATAGAGAGAGAGAGAGAGAGGGGGAGGGAGAGAGAGGGAGAGAGAGAGAGAGAGAGATGGATCTTTAATAGATCAGATAAGACGGATTTCTGTCGAGTCAATTGTTGACACAATCGTTTCGCGCCAGGAATGTCAACGTGACGGTCACAGGTGAGACAATTTCAAGATACCATATACTGATTTGAATCATAAAATTAATAGATTCCTTCATACAAAATGGCAACAACACTGGAATAACAACATCCACAATAAACTCTTCCTAATCAAACCCAATTTGGGAGGCTGGAGACCAACTTTAAGGAAGTCTAGAAAGGAACAAGTCATTGTGTCCCGATTACGCATTGGTAATAAAAGACTAACGCACTCCTATACATTCAAACAAGAACAACAACCACAATGTGAAACATGACAAACACCTTTGACTGTTAAACACTTATTCATGGAATGCAGGTTTTTTGCTCAAATCAGAAACCGTTATTTCTAATGCAAACAATATGAAAGATCTGTTTGAAAATGTCAACATGGAGGATATTCTCTCTTTTTTGAGGGAAATAAAATTATACCATAGAATATAGACATGAACTTAATCAATACCATACAACATGATCTCCAATGGTGCTAACGCCTTGTTAGTCGTATTTCTTTTTTTTCTTCTTTTTTCTTTCTTTTTTACCCACAATCCCATTTAGCTTTTGTCTTTCTGGAGAAGAGTTGCATTTGTACCTTTCCCAAGAGTATTGGCCCTGTGAAATGCAAACAGTCGTGTCCTGGATTTGAAATTGACTCACTCTGTCCATTTTCATATGACAGCAACCATTACACCACGTGCCTCCTGGTAAGAACAAGAACTTTTCATCACTCCACCCCCCCTAGTATAATAGGCACCAAGAAACTTGCTCGTAAACCATAACAGGAACTGAGAAATATCAACTTTGGTTTGTCCAGACCTGTCAAACTTTATTGATATGGTGTTATATATAATTATATATATTATATATAATAGATTGTAGGGTTTTTATTTATAATCTGAGGAAACAACTAAAGCTGCCTATGTTATATACTGGTCTTTTCACTAAGCCAAATCAGCATATAACGTTATATACCTTTCTTACTTCTTACTCTGGTCGTCTATTCTTCTGGCCGGCTTTGCTTCTGATCGTCTATCATCTATCTTGGTCTGGTATATCTTCTAAGGTCTCGTCTGGTCTTTCTATTGAGGATTCTGAGTCTGGTTTCTCTTGGGGATCATTCCTTATCAGAAGCCTTGTGTCATTGTTAGTTCTTAGTAATAAACACAAGACTTCAATTTAGGTAGATGTTACTTTATTCCAGATCCCCACCCAGACAATCTGCGCAGATGAGGCTTACATGTTGCTAGCTCGGCTTCTAAGTTCTAACTGACTCTTACTTACGTAGTATCCTTAAACCGGAAGAGGGCCTTCTATGGGGTTCCGGTTCTCACGATTCTCCCCAGAACGCAAGGTGAGATCGAGGTCAAGCGCGTCACTCACCCTCAAGGCCATCAGCTATACTAATCGCCATTATGATTTCTACAATACCTTATGAATGTATTAGGGATCCAATAATTATGTAACAATGGGAGACGGACATACACCGTAATCTCAGCTAAGGGTTGTGATGATTGTTGCACTGTTGTAGGTATAAATCCTTAGGCAAGTTCTTCATTGCCTCAGAAACATCTCCTTCTCTGAAAAGTCTGGCTTCATTACAGCCCCAAATATCCAATCTTTGCTATTAAGTCGTGTGCAGATCTACTTTCGGTTAAATGAAGACAATATTTTAATATTTTCTGGACTTATTCAAATCGAAGAGAATTAGTGGTTAAAAAATTTGGGTTTTAAAAAAATTGAATATCTATCGAGAATTAATAAAACAAAAACGTTTTCGGTATAAAATAACCCAACAAGGGTTGACATGCCGTAAAATCCAACCAACCAATCAACCAAACATTAATAGTTTCAAGGAGCTGACACTGATTTTATTCAGAAATAAAATAAAACAAAATGTCATTGGCCTTAAATAACCCAACAAGGGTTGACATGCCGTAAAATCTTACTACCCAATCAACCAAACATTAATATTGTCATGGAGCTGACACGGATTGTATTCAGAAATAAATAAAACAAAACGTTTTCGGGAGAAAATAACCCAACAAGGGTTGACATGCCGTAAAATTTATCCAACCAACCAACCTTCCTTCCTTTTTTAAAAAATGCATTTCTCATATTTAACTCTACAGCCTATTCTCTTTTTTTCTCGTGTTTCTTTTTTAATACCCAGAATCCCCATTTAACTTTTGTTTTTCCGTTGTTAAATTTTGATTGTCCGTCGACTTTATTCAAATATCGTCCAAGTGCTTCAAGCGAAAAGGCTTAGTCTCAAGTTAACGACATTAAAGCGCATTAAATGATAATGTGCACGTCTTCTTGAATTTCACGATGCAGAACAACAACAGACATGAAATGTCTTTTAAGATTCGCGACCTGACGACCATTTTAACTCAGCAAAAACAACAAAAAGAGAAATCTCCCCAGCAAATCAAAATATAAAGTGTCGGGCGTTCATCTTGATAACAAATTGTCTCTTTTGATGAGTTGATCAAAATGGAGTATCTGTATTTTCAGTTCTTTCTTTTTTCTTTCTTTCTTTAAAAAATATTTTCTCTCTTCTTTCTTTCTTTCTTTCTTTCTTTCTTTCTTTCTTTATTTATTTATTTAAAAAAATATTTTCTCTTTTTTTCTTTCTTTCTTTCTTTCTTTCTTTTCTTTCTTTCTTTATCTTTTAAATCTTTTCTCTCTTTTTTCTTTCTTTTTTTTCTCTTTCTTTCTTTTTTCTTTCTAAACTTTTCTTTCTTTCTTTCTTTCTTTCTTTCTTTTGTTACGCTTCACTTATTTCTTTCTTTTCTTTCCTCTTTCTTTCTTTCTTTCTTTCTTTCTTTCTTACTTTCTTACTTTCTTTCTTTTTTCTTTTTTCTTTTTTCTTTCTAAACTTTTCGTTGCTCTTTCTTTCTTTCTTTCTTTCTTTCTTTTTAAATATCTTTTCTCTCTTTTTTCTTTCTTTTCTTTCTCTTTCTTTCTTTTTTCTTTTTTCTTTCTAAACTTTTCTTTCTTTCTTTCTTTTGTTACGCTTCACTTATTTCTTTCTTTCCTTTGCTCTTTCTTTCTTTCTTTCTTTCTTTCGGACTTTCTTTCTTTCTTTCTTTATTCCTTTCTTTCTTTCATTCTTTCTTTTTTCTTTTTTCTTTTTTCTTTCTAAACTTTTCTTTCTTTCTTTCTTTCTTTTGTTACACTTCACTTATTTCTTTCTTTCCTTTGCTCTTTCTTTCTTTCTTTTCTTTTTTCTTTTTTTCTCTCTTTTTTCTTTCTTTTCTTTCTGTCTTTAATTTTAAAAATTCTTTCTTTCTTTTATCTTCTTTCCTTCTTTTCTTTTTATTTCTTTTCTGTCTTTCTTTATTCTTTCTTTCTTTCTTTCTTACTTTCTTTTTTCTTTATTTATTTATTTATTTTTTTTCATTCTTAATCTTTTCCCGGATTTAGGAAAATTTAAATGACTCTTATTTTATGGAATTATCTCAGTGAATTTTCTAGTGCTTGTCTTTTTCATCTTTTAACGTCGTTTACTCGAACGACGTGTACGGAGTACAGCTGTTTTCAAAATGAAGGAGATATCTCCACACTCGATGGCAAAACTCCTAAACTCGGTAAAACAATTCACATACATAGGCAGTAATATCTCATCAACAGAAAGCGATGTTAATACACGCATAGGAAAGGCATGGTCTGCTATGAACAGATTGTCAGTCATATGGAAGTTCGATCTCAGTGACAAGCCAGACCGTAGTTGTATCAGTGCTACTGTACGACTGCACCACCTGGACCCTAACAAAGCGACCGGAGAATAAACTATACTGTAGCTGTACAAGAATGCGACGTGGAGTCTTAAACAAGACGTGAAAACAGCACCCCACGAGAAAAGAGCTGTACGGCCACCTGCCTCATATCAAACAAACCATCCGTGTAAGGCGAAAGAGACACGGAGGACACTGTTGGAGAAGCAAGGACGAACTTATAAGTGATGTTCTTCTGTGGAAGACATCATATGGGCATACCAGCGTGGGCCGACCAGGAAAAAAACATACATTGACCAGCTCTTCGCGGATACTGTATGCAGCGCAGAGGGTAATGAAGGACTATTTGCTCGTAAATTCCTACCATAAAATAAACTGAACCCCCATTTTATGTCCGTGTTTTTGTATTAAATGTTTTATTTTTCTTGCACCCGTTATGTTATAATACTAAATATATTTTAGTTATTTATTTTAATATTTACTTCAATGCGTATATTCCAAAAGCTTTTATTTTGTGAGAATGCTTAGTTTTAAAGTGGGGGCTCGTTTTACAATTTAGGCATAAATTGGATCCTCCTTTTATGATAGTAATTTTGTTTTTTCGTCGACGATGATTAAAATCTGACGTTTTTATTTTAGAGTAGCAAAGCCAAAAAAAGAAATAACAACAACAGGTAATATTCAACTTTTTTCTCGGAAATTCCTGCCATAAAATTAGGCTTGGGCATTTTATGATAG
>JALAJA010000098.1:0-2500 GCA_023376005.1 Doryteuthis pealeii | reverse complement strand
CCCATAATGATTGCTACATTTAGTGTATGAAATGTATATAGAAATGTAACAAGTATTTTGGGACAGGAAATATGTTCTATATACTATCTCTGTCCCATAATGATTGCTACATTTAGTGTATGAAATGTATATAGAAATGTAACAAGTATTTGGGACGGAGGAAATATGTTCTATATACTATCTCTGTCCCATAATGATTGCTACATTTAGTGTATGAAATGTATATAGAAATGTAACAAGTATTTTGGGACGGAGGAAATATGTTCTATATACTATCTCTGTCCCATAATGATTGCTACATTTAGTGTATGAAATGTATATAGAAATGTAACAAGTATTTTGGAACGGGGAAATATGTTCTATATACTATCTCTGTCCCATAATGATTGCTACATTTAGTGTATGAAATGTATATAGAAATGTAACAATTATTTTGGGACGGAGGAAATATGTTCTATATACTATCTCTGTCCCATAATGATTGCTACATTTAGTGTATGAAATGTATATACAAATAAAACAGGTATTTTTTGGACAGAGGAAATATTTTCTATATACTATCTCTGTCCCATAATGATTGCTACATTTAGTGTATGAAATGTATATAGAAATGTAACAAGTATTTTGGGACGGAGGAAATATGTTCTATATACTATCTCTGTCCCATAATGATTGCTACATTTAGTGTATGAAATGTATATAGAAATGTAACAAGTATTTTGGGACGGAGGAAATATGTTCTATATACTATCTCTGTCCCATAATGATTGCTACATTTAGTGTATGAAATGTATATAGAAATGTAACAAGTATTTTGGGACGGAGGAAATATGTTCTATATACTATCTCTGTCCCATAATGATTGCTACATTTAGTGTATGAAATGTATATAGAAATGTAACAAGTATTTTGGGACGGAGGAAATATGTTCTATATACTATCTCTGTCCCATAATGATTGCTACATTTAGTGTATGAAATGTATATAGAAATGTAACAAGTATTTTGGGACGGAGGAAATATGTTCTATATACTATCTCTGTCCCATAATGATTGCTACATTTAGTGTATGAAATGTATATAGAAATGTAACAAGTATTTTGGGACGGAGGAAATATGTTCTATATACTATCTCTGTCCCATAATGATTGCTACATTTAGTGTATGAAATGTATATAGAAATGTAACAAGTATTTTGGGACGAGGAAATATGTTCTATATACTATCTCTGTCCCATAATGATTGCTACATTTAGTGTATGAAATGTATATAGAAATGTAACAAGTATTTTGGGACGGAGGAAATATGTTCTATATACTATCTCTGTCCCATAATGATTGCTACATTTAGTGTATGAAATGTATATAGAAATGTAACAAGTATTTTGGGACGGAGGAAATATGTTCTATATACTATCTCTGTCCCATAATGATTGCTACATTTAGTGTATGAAATGTATATAGAAATGTAACAAGTATTTTGGGACGGAGGAAATATGTTCTATATACTATCTCTGTCCCATAATGATTGCTACATTTAGTGTATGAAATGTATATAGAAATGTAACAAGTATTTTGGGACGGAGGAAATATGTTCTATATACTATCTCTGTCCCATAATGATTGCTACATTTAGTGTATGAAATGTATATAGAAATGTAACAAGTATTTTGGGACGGAGGAAATATGTTCTATATACTATCTCTGTCCCATAATGATTGCTACATTTAGTGTATGAAATGTATATAGAAATGTAACAAGTATTTTGGGACGGAGGAAATATGTTCTATATACTATCTCTGTCCCATAATGATTGCTACATTTAGTGTATGAAATGTATATAGAAAATGTAACAAGTATTTTGGGACGGAGGAAATATGTTCTATATACTATCTCTGTCCCATAATGATTGCTACATTTAGTGTATGAAATGTATATAGAAATGTAACAAGTATTTTGGGACGGAGGAAAATGTTCTATATACTATCTCTGTCCCATAATGATTGCTACATTTAGTGTATGAAATGTATATAGAAATGTAACAAGTATTTTGGGACGGAGGAAATATGTTCTATATACTATCTCTGTCCCATAATGATTGCTACATTTAGTGTATGAAATGTATATAGAAATGTAACAAGTATTTTGGGACGGAGGAAATATGTTCTATATACTATCTCTGTCCCATAATGATTGCTACATTTAGTGTATGAAATGTATATAGAAATGTAACAAGTATTTTGGGACGGAGGAAATATGTTCTATATACTATCTCTGTCCCATAATGATTGCTACATTTAGTGTATGAAATGTATATCAGAATGTAACAAGTATTTTGGGACGGAGAAATATGTTCTATATACTATCTGTCCCATAATGATTGCTACATTTAGTGTATGAAATGTATATAGAAATGTAACAAGTATTTTTGGACGGAGGAAATATGTTCTATATACTATTCTGTCCCATAATGATTGCTACATTTAGTGTATGATCTCTCTT
>JALAJA010000097.1:183878-224636 GCA_023376005.1 Doryteuthis pealeii | reverse complement strand
ATAGTAACAAAGAATAAAATAATTTAACCACAGTTTAAACACCTGACCCCAACTTGGTTAGCGGAATAACAATGTTGACAGGGAATGGCGAACAGAACAAGGAATACTCCACTGATGTGACTAAAGAAAATGGTAGAAGATTCAAAGTTCCCGCGTGAATGGCTCACGAGGATTAACGACAAGGTCCCCGAAGTTCCCGAAAAAGAAGAGGTTTCCCGAGTCCGAAAAGAAGGATCCGAGTCCGAGAAAGTTCCCGAGTTCAATAAGAAATACCTGAAGAAGGCCGGAAGGCACATCGGCCGAAACGTTCTACAGATAATAATGAAGATGAGTACAATAGTCTGAATAATACAAATAATACTATTATCAAGCCACATCTCAAAAATTCAGAGAAATGTAAAAAATCTGTTTAAAAAATTGAATTAAGGTTCTCGAGTCGGAGAAAGGTTCCAGAGTCCGAAAGAAATACCTGAAGAAGGCCGGAAGGCTCATCGGCCGAAACGTTCTACAGATAATTAAATTTTTAAATCTTATTTAATGTCGATGTCTCTATGAAAATCTAAGTTAGATCTGCCTTAAAAACATCCTATGTTATTAGCACGTTTAAAATACGGCGATTTGTCTTATATATCCATAAGAAATAAAGGTTTACATAATATATGGTGTGTTAATTTGCATACGGGCTTTAACAAAAACTGGGTTTAATAAATAATTACTTAGTGTTATTGATCTGTGATAATATTGTATCAACGTATTTAAATCAATCTTACGGATAATTTGTATACAAACCAATTAAAATATTGTGTTATATATGCATAAGAAATAATGGTTTACATAATATATGGTGTGGTTAATTTGCATACGGGCTTTAACAAAACTGGGTTTAATAAATAATTACTTAGTGTTATTGATCTGTGATAATATTGTATCAACGTATTTAAATCAATCTTACGGATGATTTTGTATACAAACCAATTAAAATATTTGTTATATATGCATAAGAAATAAAGGTTTACATAATATATGGTATGGTTAATTTGCATACGGGCTTTAACAAAACTGGGTTTAATAAATAATTACTTAGTGTTATTGATCTGTGATAATATTGTATCAACGTATTTAAATCAATCTTACGGATGATTTTGTATACAAAACAATTAAAATATTGTGTTATATATGCATAAGAAATAAGGTTACATAATATATGGTGTGGTTAATTTACATACGGGCTTTAACAAAACTGGGTTTAATAAATAATTACTTAGTGTTATTGATCTGTGATAATATTGTATCAACGTATTTAAATCAATCTTACGGATGATTTTGTTACAAACCAATTAAAATATTGTGTTATATATGCATAAGAAATAATGGTTTACATAATATATGGTATGGTTAATTTGCATACGGCTTTAACAAAACTGGGTTTAATAAATAATTACTTAGTGTTATTGATCTGTGATAATATTGTATCAACGTATTTAAATCAATCTTACGGATGATTTGTATACAAACCAATTAAAATATTGTGTTATATATGCATAAGAATAAAGGTTTACATAATATATGGTATGGTTAATTTGCATACGGGCTTTAACAAAACTGGGTTTAATAAATAATTACTTAGTGTTATTGTCTGTGATAATATTGTATCAACGTATTTAAATCAATCTTACGGATGATTTTGTATACAAAACAATTAAAATATTGTGTTATATATGCATAAGAATAAAGGTTTACATAATATATTGGTGTGGTTAATTTACATACGGGCTTTAACAAAACTGGGTTTAATAAATACTTAGTGTTATTGATCTGTGATAATATTGTATCAACGTATTTAAATCAATCTTACGGATGATTTTGTATACAAACCAATTAAAATATTGTGTTATATATGCATAAGAAATAATGGTTTACATAATATATGGTATGGTTAATTTGCATACGGGCTTTAACAAAACTGGGTTTAATAAATAATTACTTAGTGTTATTGATCTGTGATAATATTGTATCAACGTATTTAAATCAATCTTACGGATGATTTTGTATACAAACCAATTAAAATATTGTGTTATATATGCATAAGAAATAAAGGTTTACATAATATATGGTATGGTTAATTTGCATACGGGCTTTAACAAAACTGGGTTTAATAAATAATTACTTAGTGTTATTGATCTGTGATAATATTGTATCAACGTATTTAAATCAATCTTACGGATGATTTTGTATACAAAACAATTAAAATATTGTGTTATATATGCATAAGAAATAAAGGTTTACATAATATATGGTGTGGTTAATTTACATACGGGCTTTAACAAAACTGGGTTTAATAAATAATTACTTAGTGTTATTGATCTGTGATAATATTGTATCAACGTATTTAAATCAATCTTACGGATGATTTTGTATACAAACCAATTAAAATATTGTGTTATATATGCATAAGAAATAATGGTTTACATAATATATGGTATGGTTAATTTGCATACGGGCTTTAACAAAACTGGGTTTAATAAATAATTACTTAGTGTTATTGATCTGTGATAATATTGTATCAACGTATTTAAATCAATCTTACGGATGATTTGTATACAAACCAATTAAAATATTGTGTTATATATGCATAAGAATAATGGTTTACATAATATATGGTATGGTTAATTTGCATACGGGCTTTAACAAAACTGGGTTTAAAAATAATTACTTAGTGTTATTGATCTGTGATAATATTGTATCAACGTATTTAAATCAATCTTACGGATGATTTTGTATACAAACCAATTAAAATATTGTGTTATATATGCATAAGAAATAATGGTTTACATAATATATGGTATGGTTAATTTGCATACGGGCTTTAACAAAACTGGGTTTAATAAATAATTACTTAGTGTTATTGATCTGTGATAATATTGTATCAACGTATTTAAATCAATCTTACGGATGATTTGTATACAAACCAATTAAAATATTGTGTTATATATGCATAAGAAATAATGGTTTACATAATATATGGTATGGTTAATTTGCATACGGGCTTTAACAAAACTGAGTTTAATAAATAATTACTTAGTGTTATTGATCTGTGATAATATTGTATCAACGTATTTAAATCAATCTTACGGATAATTTTGTATAGAAACCAATTAAGATATAATTAAGATAAGGAATCTTTATATATGCATTCTTATTCAATTTCGTTAGTCTTTCTAATTTAATATACAGTGTGTCTATAAATTCCGTGTGCACTTTAGTGAATTTATTAAATTAAAGATCATATGAACTTTATGGACAGTCTGAATTCCATTATATTAACACGGTTGTCGTAAAGGATCCACTTTTCGTCACAAGTGACTATTCGGTCAAGAAAGGGGTCATTGGTGTTACGCAAACTGAGCATCGAGCACACTTCAAACCGCCTAAGTTTTTGGTGCTCATTGAGCTCATGAGGAACCCATTTATCGAGCTCTTTCTCCTTTCCAATACTCTGTAAATGGCGGGAAACTGTTGCAATGCTGACACCAAGTGTCTGAGACATTTCTCTGACACTTTGTCGTGGATTTTGCTCAACAACTGCCTGCAATTGTTCATTGTCAAGACTGCATGTCCGTCCTCTACCTTCTTCATCTTCAAGACTCTCATTCCACTGCGAAATTTCTGGAACCACCTTCGTACAGTCCGATCACTTGTGGATTCATCTCCCATGCTTTGTTGATATTGGCAGCAGTTTCGGAGGCATTGTGCCCAAGCTTGAACTCATGCAACATAAGAAGGCGAAGGTTATGTTTAGGCATGTTCATCTTTGAAGGCCCCTATTTTTCAAAATTACTTTCTATCTGAAAATAAATTAAATTTTATTTTTGAGCACACATTAATTATTATATATGCAAACATTCACCTGAAATAAACAACAAATTCTATGTTGAACTGACATTTCTAAGCCGAACATTTCAATCGGCCATTATTTTTGTAACAACCTAATACTTACGCCTGGAGGGTGTATATTCTTGCTAGTAATATTTAATTATATTAAAGTTTAAATAGTTGTGACCGAAGGGCGCATTTTTTTTTTTTTTTTTTTTTTTTTGCTAGTCTTCTTCTATTAATAATGGAGATTGGTGTATTTCTGTCTGTAACCAAAAACTACGTCACAGTTTACGTCACAATATTTCTTGTGTATATATACTCAAAATTTGAGTAAGCAATTTTAAAAATTGTTTTTTTAATCTCGCCCTTTTTTCAGTAACAAAAAGTTAACTAAAAAAAAAAAGATATGAAATGAATAAAATACCCACGATTATATGTAAATATTCAAAATAATTATTTGATTAGTTATAATTTAATTATTATTAATTATTACATACTAAGCAAAATAAAGAAAACACCCACCGGTGGAAAGAAGAAAGAAAAGAAAGAAAATTGAAGAAATCGAAGATAGCACTGAAAGACAACAGAAAAGAAAGAAAGAAAGAATGAAAGAAAGAAAGAAATAAGAAGAAAGAAGAAAGAAAGAAAGAAAGAAAGAAGAAAGAAAGAAAAATTGAAATTGAAGAAATCGAAGATAGCACTGAAAGACAACAGAAAAGAAAGAAAAAAAGAAAGAAAGAAGAAAGAAAGAAATAAGAAAGAAAGAAAGAAAGAAAGAAAGAAAGAAAGAAAGAAAGGATATAAGGAAAGAAAGAAGATAGAAAGAAGGAAAGAAAGAAAAAAAGAAGAAAGAAAGTAAAGAAAGAAAGAAAGAAATTGAAAAACAACCCCCTACACACATATGACAATTGAGCAAAATGAACGCAAATTTTGAAAAATATCAAAAACTCAAAAAATACAAACGAAACAATCCCCTCCAAAGCAAAAAAAAACAAGTAAAATGAAACCATACCCCCACCCCCAAAAAAACTTTTTAAAAAACCACCTCCACCCCAAAGAAAACTAAAACAAAGGAATAAACTAGTAAAATGAAAGCAAACTTTTAAAAATAAAATAGAACTCGTTTAAAAAACCATTCCTCCAAAATTTCTCCGTCTCAAAAGAAAAGAAAAAAAAAGACAAACAAAACGCGAAAGATGTCGAAGAATACAAGTGAGTTAGAGATTAATAAAGGGATGAAAAGGATGGAAAGAAAGAAAGCAAGAAAGAAAGAAAAAATGAAAAAAAAATCGATTAAAAGAATGAAATAAAAGCCTTTTAAAAATCCCCCCCCTAAAAAGAACAAAAGAAAAAAGAAAAGACCAAATGAAGGCGAAAGACGTCGAAAAAAACGACTAGAGATTGAAAAGTGAAGAAAATGATGTAAAGAAAGAAAGAAAGAAAGAAAGAAAAAAGAAAGAAAGAAAGAAAGAAAAAATAATAGAATGAAATAAACTCGATTAAAAAAAATAAAAAACCCTTACTAAAATTCCCCACCCACCACACACCCAAAAATAAAGACAAAATAAAGGCGAAGGACGTCGAAAAAAACGACTTGAGATTGAAAAATGAAGAAACTGATGAAAGAAAGACTTAGAAAGAAAGAAAGAAAGAAAGAAAGAAAGAAAGAAACCCCCCCCCAAAAAAAAGAATGAAAAAGAGGAATGAACCCGAAAGAATTGAAAAATTAAGAAGATAATGGAAATGAAGAAAAAAAGAAAAAAAAGAAAGAAAGAATCGAATGAAAAAAAATCTATTAAAAAGTAAATAAATTAAACTTCCAAAAATCTCCCCACACACACTCACCAAAAAAAAAACAAGCAAAAGAAAAGAAAAGAGAAACTAAGGGAGAAAGACGTCGAAGAAAATGAGTAGAGATTGAGAGAAATAATAGAAAGACAGAAAGAAAGAAAGAAAGAATGGAATGAAAATAAACTCGATTAAAAAATAAATAACAAACCCTTACTAAAAAATTCCCCCCCCCCCCAAAAAAAAAAATAAAGAACAAAAATAAAGATAAAATAAAGGCGAAAAAACGACTAGAGATTGAAAAATGAAGAAATGATGGAAAGAAAGACTTAGAAAGAAAGAAAGAAAGAAGAAAGAAAGAAATGAAACCCACACCCACCCACCCGCCAAAAAAAGAAAAAAGAATGAAAGAAGGAATGAACCTGAAAGAATTGAAAAATGAAGAAGATAATGTAAATGAAGAAAGAAAGAAAAAAAAAGAAAGAAAGAATCGAATGAAAAAAAAATCTATTAAAAAATAAATAAATAAAACTTCCAAAAAGCCCCCCCCCTCCCCAACAACAAAAAAACAAGCAAAAGAAAAGAAAAGAGAAACTAAGGGAGAAAGACGTCGAAGAAAATGAGCCGAGATTGAGAAATGAAGAAAACATGGCCGTATCTTGTTTGATAAGACAGAAAACAATTGACTGGATAATAAGGTCGACTCTTTCGGGCAGGACTAACTTGTCGTGATCATGACCTGTCTGTTAACCGACAACACCATCACCATTGACCCAATACCATCTCCAACCCCTACTACCCACCACCAACACCAACACCCCCACCACCACAACACACCCACCACAACCAGAACAGTTACAAATACGAATGAGGCAAGTAGGTGGTGAATACGATTTTGGCTTGTGAAGCGTCCCTGGCCAGGTAGCGGGTAGGGGCCGAGTCCGGGGCGGAGGGAGGCGTCTCGGCTTTCGGATTTGGCCAAAAGGACAAGCTAAGAGAATATAGAGCAGTCCCCAAAGGCATAGTTGCACAAAGCAATCAACTTCGATCGAGTTGAGAGACCCCGGTCGGTATAGACCGTTTATTGGAACAAGGGCGAATCACGGTGGAGAGAAAGAGAGGGTCGGGCGTTTTTTTCTAATCAGACGGTCGGGTCCCTGGGGATAGCATGTCAACAAGAGGACGCACCCTGACGGGAATTCCGGCGTATTAGTCGAACACGGTGCAAGTCAATGAATCCTGATTATAAAGCCTGGAATTGGTCACTGGTTAGGAGATGGGGTATGGTATGTGGGTCGGAGAGAGAGAATAGGTTTGATGGAAGACTAGAAGAGAATGGGATTCCTTGGGTGAGACTATGGAGAGAGAAAGAGAAAGAGGGAGAGAGAGGGGGGGGTAGAAGGAAAAGGATAAACGAGGAGAAAAGAGGAAGATTAAAAAATAGAAGAAGAAGAAGAAGAAGAAGAAGAAGAAGAAGAAGAAGGAAGAAGAAGAGAAAAGAAGGAAGAAGAAGAAGATTGAGAGAAATGGGAAGAAAAAGAAAGAAGAAAAAGAGGAAGGAAAATAAAGGAAAAAAAAAGGCGAACGAAAAGAAGAAGAAGAAGAAGAAAGATTAGAGCAGGAGGAACAATGAGATGTAAGAGAGGAAAATGAAAATAAAATAAAGTAGAAGAAAGAAAGAAAAGAAAGAAAGAAAGAAAGAAGAAGAAGAAGAAGAAGAAGAAGAAGAAGAAGAAGAAGAAGAAGAAGAAGAAGAAGAAGAAGAAGAAGAAGAAGAAGAAGAAGAAGAAGAAGAAGAAGAAGAAGAAGAAAGAAGAAGAAGAAGAAGAAGAAGAAGAAGGAAGAAGAAGAAGAAGAAGAAGAAGAGAAGAAGAAAAGAAGAAGAAGAAGAAGAAGAAGAGAAGAAGAAGAAGAAGAAGAAGAAGAAGAAGAAGAAAACAGCCAAGGCAAAGAAGACAAAGAAGAAGGAATGGGGTTTAAGGAAAACAAAAAGAAACAGAAGAAAAAAGATGGCGTTACTCTGTTGTTATTGACATAATGTTAAAAAAGGGTAACCTCTATAAGCGATTTATTGAGGCACGCGTTGTAATGGTTATCGTCGTAATAAAATGACGTCAGACTAGTTCGAATGTTCACGTTTTTTAAATTTTCAAATTTTCTCAAACAGCAAAATTCGTGTATTGTTATAATGTATACTGATACCAAAAACAAGATCTCTTATTTTCACCATTGTTTGAGGAAATAGCATCAAAGATCGTCTACTAAAATGCACCAAAAGTCCTCGTTTTGCAACATTTAGCCTAGAGATTGTTGAGAAAATTTAGCAATTCCAATATCTTAAATAGATAAGTGTTGCATACCCTTCTCATTACTTACTTCTTACTTCTATTCTTCTTCTGTTCTTCTGACATCTTAAGTTCTTCTAGGTCTCTTCTAACGTCTGGACTTCTCTTTGGGAGACTTCGTGTCTGGTCTTCCATTGGGGGTTTCTCTTTATCAGAAGCCCTGTGTCATTGGTAGTTTTTAGATAATAACACAAGACTTCGATTTACTTTGATCATATTCTATTCTCGAAATCCCCCACCAGACTACCTGCGCAGATCGAGTCGGAGCGTGTATAACACGACTCACCACCGTCGTGGTTTCTCGCCGACTGACTAAAATCTATTTCTAATCTAAACCGGAAGAGGGTCTTCTCCACTGATTCTCACGGTATCTACCGGAAGGAAGAATCAGGGCAGGTCAAGCCTTGTCATTCAAATCCTTCAAGGTCATGGGCTGCAGCTTATAACGGCCATTTTGATTTCTACACTATTGCACATAAATATTAGGTGTCTAATAATTATCTAACAGAAGGTTGTCATTTTAACCGAAAAGAATAAATATAACTTGAATTCAAATTGAAACTATGCCTCTCGTCACCACGGACACCTCTGATATGCTGCTTTTTACGTAATGAGTAAGCTGTAACAGGGATAACATTCTAAAAGATTAAAATCTATTTCGGTAATTTATGAGGAAGACCGTCCCGGTCTCCTGCCTCAAAACTTGCTACCGGTGATTGCTGAAAAACCAACCCAGCTACGATTGAAGTCCGTAGCCGAGGCAGTGTCACTTGAAAGTAAACAACCAGCTTGGGGCGTTTTGTTTTGAAGAAAGGAAACAAACGACTTTTTATAGAACAAAATGTTTACTTTACATGTAAAACATAAAATAAATATCAAACAGGGGTATCAATATACATAAAATGAAACAACCAAACGAGTTTTAAAGAATGTTCATAGAGTCCAAAAGGAATACAAAGAGTTCAATGTGTTTGGTTGGTATAAGATAGTTTAAGGTGAATTGAATGTAGTTAAAGGGTTGGTTGCAGATAAAAAAAAAAAAGCCTGCGGAACTTAGCTGAAATCCTCGAGTTCTGTTCCTCGTAACCTGATGAGCCCTGCAGAATGGGTTTTAGGTGTGCGTTTGTCGCTCCAGCTTCTAACGAGGTGAGGGTTCCGATTCGTAGCTGTCTGTGGGCTTTTAACGATACGGAACAAGTGTAGCTAGCCAATGCTAGAGGCAAAAAGAGGCCGAATTCTTCGAAGACCCCTCTTTTATAGTGGGCATCATGTGACCCTGAGGGCTTATAGGGAATATGAAATGATGAGATGAAGAGAAATAAAAAGATACAACTCTTTCGAAATATAGATGGAGACCTTTTTGATCAGACCGTTAACTCCGTACGCCAGAGTCCAGACGCTCATAACTTTTTATCTATTTATTTAATTTTAATCTTATTTTATTTTATCTAAATCCCCACAGGCTACTGCTGGTGTCCGGTGTGACCATTCCCTTAATAAATTTTCACAATAATATATATATATATATATATATATATATATATATATTATGGGCTCTCTCGTCGATTTTCGACGCATGAGGGTTCACACACACAATGAACACCCACACAGTGATTTGTTTATAGTGGTGAAGGCTTGTGTTGGACCATCCACACTTTTTGGCACAATCGATAGGAAAGAACTGGTGCATCAAGGGTTGGCACAAACCCAATCAACGACCGACCGACCTCAGGAATTTTGAATTCAGAGTTATCCATCTCCTAGACTGGTTACCTACCCAAGACTGAGGGGCCCTGTCTGCCCTACTATTTAACCCATAGCTGGAGGTAGAATAAATGGATTCATACCATTCCCAAGGGTATTAGCGCTATGTGAAATGCCAACAGCTTCGTCTCGGAATTGAACTCGATATATATATATATATATATATATATATATATATATATATATATATATATATAAGGCAGATAGGTTTGATGTTGATAAAGAACTTCTTTTTTTTTCTTTGATGGCGCCAATTGGCTGTTGCAATTGAAATCCTGTTCAAAGAAATGAAATTCCTGGCATTTGAATCGCTGCCAGAAAGGGACGAGAATGTCGCAGAACATCGTAGATAAAAGAACTCGAAATATGATTGGTCGATACGCTCACCTGAAATGCAATTACGCAGCCGGCAAAAATCGTTTCATCTTTGATGTTGAAGTGTAAATATTTGGGGGTATAAAAAGTGCACCCCCCCCACACACACAGATATATATATATATATATATATATATATATATATATAAAGGATGGCTTACTGATGAATATAGGCACGATCGTTGGAGGTGCACAGTGTTACATAATTATTGGAACCCTTAGACTTTTATAAAGTAGTATAGAAATCATAATGGCGATTAGTGCAGCTGATGGCCTTGAGAGTGAGTGACGGCGCTTGACCTTCCTCTCACCTTGCCTTGCGGGGATGAATCGTGAGAACCGGAACCGCCATAGAAGGCCCTGTTCCGGTTTAAGGATACTAAGTAACTCAGTCAGTTAGAAGTTAGAAGCCGAGCTCGTAACATGTAAGCCTCATCTGCGCAGATTGTCTAGGTTGGGGATTTGGAAATAAAGTAACATCAACGTAAATCGAAGTTTGTGTTTATTACCTAAAAACTAACAATGACACAGGGCTTCTGATAAGGAGTGATCCCCAACAGAAACCAGACCCGAAGTCCTCAATAGAAGATCAGACCTTAGAAGATATACCAGACCAAGATAGATGATAGACGATCAGAAGCAAAGCCGGCCAGACAAAATACGACCAGAGTAAAGAAGTAAAGAAAGGTATATAACATTATATAGATTTGGTACGGTGAAAACCCCAGTACGTAACACACAGGATCCAGGGGTTAAGTCCGTGATAAAACAAATACAAAGTGCTCAATACAAAGTAGAGCACATTTATTCAAGAAATGGATACAATAGAAACCTACTCGAGTTTCATCGTTAGAATCATCAGGGTTAAATCCACTGAATTAATTGAGTTACCGATTAATTGCAGCTGATCACACGTATGTTCATTGAATAAGATTTTACGTTACAGTGAAATATATATATGTGGGGGGGTGCGTGTGTAAGGTATCCAAATGACTGGTAGTAAGGGATGATGTCACCTGGGATCCTCAAAATCTCTCTGTATCGCCATACTGTATGCTCTTGTAGGTGCAAACATATATTCATACAAGGATTTTTATAAATCCCTAAAGAGAGCTTAATGTATAATAATCAATAAATTAGATTATATATACGGCAATATTTAACTTTCAAAGAAAGAAAAACTTAACAGTCATTCCGTAATAATTTATTTCAACCAGAAACTCAAAATGCTTTGAAATAATATATATATATATATATATATATATATATATATATATATTTATATATATATATATTTGAACGGCCGAGAGGGTAAGGAGCTTGACAGACGAAAATTCGGGTTTCGCTGCCGGCTAGAAGTAACTGTTAAAGTTGAGCTGCACTGATGAGACGTAAACATCGAAACACTGTGTCTGTGAATGACTATAATATATATATATATATATATATATATATATATATTATTATATTATTATTATTATTATTATTATTATTTACTAGCAAATATATGCACCCTCCGGGTGCAAGTATTTAAGTTTTAATGTAATAAAATATCGTATTAAATTAGAAACGCTAATGAAACTAAATAAGAATGCAGATAAAAAGATTTGAAACAGAGGAGGGTATAATCGAAAAATAGAACAACTGAAATTTACTCTTCCATCACTCCCGTCCTTCATTGTTATTTTTCTAATTTAACTATTTAGTTAAAATACGAAGTAAAGAATAAAATGACACTTATCTTTTCTTGTTAATGGATTTCATTTAAGATCAATTGAAGAGATTTTTGCTTATATTCATTAAAATAAAATCAAACAGTTAGAAACCAATAATACTAAGCATATATTTATTAAAATTACATTTCTGATATCTATATGCAAATTAGCCTTCCCGTTCACACTGTAAACCGCTATTTTGTTGTATATATAAATACAATTGCATGTTATTAGTATGTAGATATGGTTAACAGTGTAAATAATGTAAAACAATTTTATCAATAATTGAGGTTAAAATAAGGATAAATTCATGGTGAATGTGACGTCAATTACTAAGGGAATTGTGACTTGAGTAGTGATTTAGTTTCGGTTACAGACAGAAAAACACACAATCTCCATTATAATAAGATTATGGAGATTCAGTGTCTGTCTATCTGCATTGTAGTCAACGCATATGTTTCTCGTCAGTATCTGTTATGGGCCGGGTTAGCTCAGTCGGTAGAGTGTTCGGCTAGAAACCACAAGGTTCCTAGTTCGAACCGGTCCTCGCCAACTCAGCGTATGAGTAGCACAGGGATCTGTGCAGTAAAGTAAGGAGCTGATGGTAGGTGTGGCGCTCCACCTCAGATGCAAAAACAATCTCCTTGGTCTAGTGCTATTGAAAAGGGATAGATCCCTCATGATTGGCTGTATTACCACTTTAGGCCGCATCTCTCTCTTTTTTTTTNATTTTACATATAAAATATAACAACTTGTATTCATCAACCCATTAGTGATTTTTTAATGGACATTAGCCGTATCTGTGTAACCGAAACTATGTCAAGGCTTAAAAAGTTGGGATTTTTTTTGTTTGTCTTTAGATTCTGCAACACAATAATTAATATATATATATTTATATTTCACGAGTATACAAGACACGCGTTTTCGATTATCAAGTCTCTTAGTGATGCTTAGAATTTTTGTAATTACCTGTGGCACGCGCAATTGAATCGACGGTTGGGTGTCAGTCCGGAACTTAATAATTAGCTGTCTTCACTTACAGAATGGAAGGGATTTACCGTTAATAACTAACTGATGCTTTGGTGTGTAAGGCTGCTCACAAGTGCTCACATTCTTATACTATGAAAGCGTCGCGCTGTTACTGTAAAGTGAGACAGCCTAAATGGTTAAAGTTGCGGACTGACACCACGATTCTGGATATCATTCGGATGTAGGTAGCTTACTAAATGTTAGCCACACTTAAAGGACTTGATAGTTCGAACAAGTGTTGTGCATGACATATATATTATACACGACGGTAAGTCGGCGAATACGCGATGCCGACGTGCGTTCTCAGCACCTGTTGATACGGGATCTCCCAGACAGAGATGAACCGTAGACACACGAGAGTCCAGGGACTGATATTAGGCGGTCAGGCCGCAACTCAACAAACGATTGCCCAAATCAACTTGTCCGATCTCGGGATCTAGAGTTTGTCTGTGGTTTGGCATGCAACTCACGAGACAAACTAATGGCTGCCTTTATATGAGAGTTTGATTTGGTGGCCGTATATACTCTTCGAAAGTATGTGAGGTTTTGAAAGAAATTAAAGTAAATAATTAATTTTTCAACACAATGTGCATTGTAAATTGCGCGTCAAAAACTTTGATATTACAATACACACAATGTTCAAAGATCATTAAAAAAAAAAAACTTTAGTTCACTATGCCCGCAGCAAGCTATATTTATATTATAAATTAAAAGAATTTCCGAAAATTTCCACGCGCACAGGAGAACCGACCCAATTAACCTACGGAACTAGCGATTTACATCACGGAAAGTAACCGAAAAAGAATTAAGAAATATTGCAAATTACGGTGTCTTTCAAACTTTTCATTCAAACCAGATAAAAATTACATATCTGCGGGATAAAGCTACTTATGTAAAACTAGCTACTTTTCAAAAGTCTGAGGATGAATTTTACTTCCGAAGAATATTTAGTTTGAAAAAAAAAAAAGTTAAAATAATAAATTTTCAACACAATTGCATCTGTAAATTGCCTAAATCTTTTATATTATATTATATAATATATATATATATATATAATATAATATATTAATGTTTACGATTCTTTATATACAATTTTAATTAGCACAACTATAAGACAATATATTTCTGAGACAAACATTATATAATCATTATATATATATATATAGTATCATTAGATATATTATATTCAGTGAGAAATTGAAAAACCATGGTTTTAAGTAAGATAGTGGTAAGTTTCATTAGCGACGTCTGCAGTTTAGATCTGGTTATGTGTCTCTCAGCGCGGGTTTTGTTGATATAAGGAAAAGAATAAAAAAATTGTTATTTAAATAAAAACATTATTACATATCCTCAATAGAGAAGCTTAAAATAATTTTGAATTCCAAACGAGAAACATTGCATGATTCCAAAAGCGTACAAGTCACTGCGATGTTTCTCATTAGGCATATCACGTACCTCTTTTTCGTTTCGAATAATAATAGAAATCTTTCACGTTTATAAGCATGTCGTGTTTTCATATCTCTTTTTAGTCTTATACTATAGTCGGATTAATTTCCCTTATCTGAACATGTCGGCCATTCGCAGCTATTCGAAACAGCATTGTTTGTTATTATCATAGACTGTCGTGCAGTAACGTCACCAAAAGTGCGATATACAGCATCAGTCTTAAAAAATAAACGAGAGAATTGCGGGAACGCAGCTAGTGTAATGCGTTAGAATCCACCCGCATGGTCCTGACAGTAGGGCTTCGAATAGCACAAGAGCCATCCCTGCCATGTCTAGTACTGTGATGAGGGATAATGAGCCTGAATGTAATGACAGAGATCGACTTTTTCCGATTTTCTTTACGCTTTCTTTAGAACCGATATGCAGCCTATATCATTTAAGTTATAATTAAATTAATTAACCACATAGGTTGACTTTATTAAGCACATAATCTCCACAATACTATATATAATTTAGAACACGGTTTGTTTGAATGGTTTTTGCCGATATTTTGTGGGAGAATAAGGTGTTAAGTTGGGTGTACGCTAATTTGAAAATTAATTATTTATATTAGCCGGGATATTCTTTAATTGTGTGTGCTAAGAAAATGTTTCTCCCGATTTGTTTAGCATACTTAATACGTTATCTTTTCGGCTAATTCATTTATTAATATTTATTTAGAATTAGGTAGACTCCCAATTAAAAGGCAATTAATATATATATGTACTATAATATATATTATAGATTATAATTATATAATATTCTGTCATATAGCCAAGTTTGGCCTAATTGTGGATAATCGATTAAGATATGTGTTATTAGTGTCAATTGGTTGTTGATTCGGTGTGGATAATGATAACAAAGATCGGAAGTTGAATAAGTCGAATGAAATGAGACATGTGTGAGATCAAATAAACTATGCGGACAGATTCTTGTGTCGTATATGATAAACATGGGGGACTGTGTATAGGTTATAGTCGTGATGAAAATGGCTGTCGACCCAAGTTTAAATCTTGGAGTGAGAGTAGTTTGGATTTCCACGATAGGTGGTAATACCCTTTGGAAAAGTACATAAAAGCTCCCTCCATGGTAAAGTGTAAAAGCTGGGCTTTTGAACCTTGGCTAGGTAGCAGTCTTAGGAGAAGGAAAATCTGAATGACACCCACCCATGATATATATATATTATCTACATCGATCATGTCGGACTGTTGGAACGTTATGCATCTTTCTTCGTCCGGGCCTATCGTATCATTTTGGCGCGAGGTCTCTAGGAGCATGCCTGCATCCGCAAGATGAGAATGTATTTTGCTGGTTCGATCATAGGCTGCAAATGGTGTGGTTCCATGGAGGAGTCTTAGGTTTGGCCTTGCTCTCAGATGTTTGGGATTGTCCGTTTATAAGCTCCTGGTTTGGTGATGTAGCAGGTGGGTAGATACAGCGTTTTTGGTAGGGTGGTTTCGTTTCCACTGGTACAGGAACACATTTTGTTCGTCGTTAGTTTATTTCCTAGTGCTAGTTAGGTCCAGGGTGCAGCAATGAAAGCAGTAGCTGACGACGTAACACAAAGACGTGGGTGAAAGAGTTCCTCTTTGAACTTGATTGTGAGATTGATTTAATATATATATTATATATATATATTAATATTTTATACTATATATAATATATATTAATGTGTGTGTGTTTGTGTTGGTGTGTGTTGGGTATTTGTGAAAAATTAAGTTGCAGTGAGTTATAATACCAACTTGAGCTCTAGGGTGAATTTCGAGTAGGGATTATTATTGTGCTACCTTTAGATATTATATTTATAAATAAGACTTATATTTAACATTAAATTAGGAGGAGAGAGAGAGAGAGGAGAGGGAAGAGGTTGCGGTGTGTTGTATTTATAAATACATTATTTGATATACCAAGCACAACAAACGAGGGCGTGATCTTTAGATTATATATAACACTCGATAACTCCAACAACAGAATCATTATATATTATATATTATAATATTATTTTGATAAATATTATTGTGTGTGTGTGTGTTGGTGTGTGGTATTGTGGAATAAATTTAGATCCAGATTTACTGAGATTATGGGAATTCGAGTAGTTTATAAGCGTGTTAGATAATATAAATAATTATTAAAAATACTATAATATAAGAAGAGAGAGAGAGGAGAGTAAGAGGAGAGATGAGGAGAGAATATAAATAGAAGGTACTATTATACTTCTATATTATAAAAAAAAGCGGGCGACTTATGAACATCTTTACCGGTGCACGAAGAGAGAGATAGACAAGGTTGGAAGAGGAAAAGAAAAGGCAGGAAGAAAGAAAGAAGAAAGAAGAAAGAAGGAAGGAAGGAAGATAGATAGATCATATATAATTTACCAACCCCTCCACACGAGCAGGATGCAAACAAAGGTCATTCTTAAGCAGAGTTCAGCAGGGTTTTAAATTCAAGAGTTTTCCTTCTCCTAGACCGGTTTGCCTAACATGGTTAAAGAGCCAAGTCTGTCCTCCTATTTACCCATAGCTGGAGGGAGAGTAGCGATTCATACCTTTCCCAAGGGTATTAAGGCTAAGTGAAATGCAATTACCACGTCCAGGATTTGAACTCGGCGGGCACGAAGTCTTCCCATGATTTAAAACCATTACAACCATACGCGCTTTCCTTAGATAGATAGATTATGTGAGTGGAAGACAAAAAAAGACAGGGTAGGAGAAGTAAGAAATGAATGAAAGAAATCACGGAGGAGGAAGGAAGGAAGAAGGAAATTAGATATATGACTTGGTTTGAAAGAGAAGGGAGCAGAAAAGCATGAAGGTAAGGAAAGAAGGTAGGGAGAAAGAAAGAAAGAAGAAGGAAGGAAGGAAGGAAGGAAGGAAGGAAGATAGATAGATAGATAGATTATGTGAGTGGATAGAAGAAAAAAAAGACAGGGTAGGACGAAAGTAAGAAATGAATGAAAGAAATCACGGAGGAGGAAGGAAGGAAAGAAGGAAATTAGATATATGACTTGATTGAAAGAGAAAAGGGACAGAAAAGCATGAAGGGAAGGAAAGAAAGGTAGGAAGAAAGAAAGAAAGAAAGAAGAGGAGGAAGGAAATAGATAAGATAGATAGATTATGTGAGTGGAAGAAGAAAAAAAGACAGGGTAGGACGAAAGTAAGAAAATGAATGAAAGAAATCACGTGAGGAGGAAGGAAGGAAAGAAGGAAATTAGATATATGACTTGATTGAAAGAGAAAGGGACAGAAAAGCATGAAGGAAGGAAAGAAAGGTAGAAAAGAAAGAAGAAGAAGGAAGGAAGGAAGGAAGGAAGATAGATAGAATAGATAGATTATGTGAGTGGAAGAAGAAAAAAAGACAGGGTAGGACGAAAGTAAGAAAATGAATGAAGAAATCACGAGGAGGAAGGAAGGAAAGAAGGAAATTAGATATATGACTTGGTTGAAAGAGAAAGGGGGCAGAAAAGCAATGAAGGAAAGAAAGGTCGGAAAGAAAGAAAGAAAGAAAGAAGAAGGAAGGAAGGAAGGAAGGAAGATAGATAGATAGATAGATAGATTATGTGAGTGGAAGAAAAAAAAAGACAGGGTAGGACGAAAGTAAGAAAATGAATGAAAGAAATCACGGAGGAGGAAGGAAGGAAAGAAGGAAATTAGATATATGACTTGGTTAAAAGAGAAAAGGGACAGAAAAGCATGAAGGAATGAAAGAAATGTAGGAAGAAGAAAGAAAGAAGGAAGGAAGGAAGGAAGGAAGATAGATAGATAGATAGATTATGTGAGTGGAAAAAAAAGACAGGGTAGGACGAAAAGTAAGAAAATGAATGAAAGAAATCACGGAGGAGGAAGGAAGGAAAGAAGGAAATTAGATATATGACTTGGTTGAAAGAGAAAGGGGCAGAAAAGCATGAAGGAAAGAAAGGTCGGAAAGAAAGAAAGAAAGAAAGAAAGAAGGAAGGAAGGAAGGAAGGAAGATAGATAGATAGATAGATAGATTATGTGAGTGGAGAAAAAAAAAGACAGGTAGGACGAAAGTAAGAATGAATGAAAGAAATCACGGAGGAGGAAGGAAGGAAAGAAGGAAATTAGATATATGACTTGGTTGAAAGAGAAAGGGACAGAAAAGCATGAAGGAATGAAAGAAAGGTCGGAAAGAAAGAAAGAAAGAAAGAAAGAAGGAAGGAAGAAGATAGATAGATAGATAGACAGATTATGTGAGTGGGAGAAGAAAAAAGACAGGGTAGGACGAAAGTAGAAAATGAATGAAAAAATCACGGAGGAGGAAGGAAGGAAAGAAGGAAATTAGATATATATGACTTGGTTTGAAAGAGAAAGGGACAGAAAAGCATGAAGGAATGAAAGAAATGTAGGAAAGAAAGAAAGAAAGAAAGAAGGAAGGAAGGAAGGAAGATAGATAGATAGATAGATAGATTATGTGAGTGGAAGAAAAAAAAAACAGGGTAGGACGAAAGTAAGAAAAATGATGAAAAAAATCACGGAGGAGGAAGGAAGGAAAGAAGGAAATTAGATATATGATTGGTTGAAAGAGAAAGGGACAGAAAAGCATGAAGAATGAAAAGAAAGGTCGGAAAGAAAGAAAGAAGAAAGAAAGAAGAAGGAAGGAAGATAGATAGATAGATAGACAGATTATGTGAGGGGAGAAGAAAAAAGACAGGGTAGGACGAAAAGTAAGAAAATGAATGAAAAAAAATCACGGAGGAGGAAGGAAGGAAAGAAGGAAATTAGATATATGACTTGGTTGAAAGAGAAAGGGACAGAAAAGCATGAAGGAATGAAAGAAAGGTCGGAAAGAAAAGAAAGAAAGAAAGAAAAGAAGAAGGAGGAAGATAGATAGATTAGATAGACAGATTATGTGAGTGGGAGAAGAAAAAAGACAGGATAGACGAAAGTAAGAAAATGAATGAAAGAAATCACGGAGGAGGAAGGAAGGAAAGAAGGAAATTAGATATATGACTTGGTTGAAAGAGAAAGGGACAGAAAAGCATGAAGGAATGAAAGAAATGTAGGAAAGAAAGAAAGAAAGAAAGAAGGAAGGAAGGAAGGAAGAATAGATAGATAGATAGATAGATTATGTGAGTGGAAGAAAAAAAAAGACAGGGTAGGACGAAAGTAAGAAAAATGATGAAAAAAAATCACGGAGGAGGAAGGAAGGAAAGAAGGAAATTAGATATATGACTTGGTTGAAAAGAGAAAGGACAGAAAAGCATGAAGGAATGAAAGAAAGGTCGGAAAGAAAGAAAGAAAGAAAAGAAAGAAGGAAGGAAGGAAGATAGATAGATAGATAGACAGATTATGTGAGTGGGAGAAGAAAAAAGACAGGGTAGGACGAAAGTAAAAAAATGAATGAAAAAAATCACGGAGGAGGAAGGAAGGAAAGAAGGAAATTAGATATATGACTTGGTTGAAAGAGAAAGGGACAGAAAAGCATGAAGGAATGAAAGAAATGTAGGAAAGAAAGAAAGAAAGAAAGAAGGAAGGAAGAAGGAAGATAGATAGATAGATAGATAGATTATGTGAGTGGAAGAAAAAAAGACAGGGTAGGACGAAAGTAAGAAAATGAATGAAAAAAATCACGGAGGAGGAAGGAAGGAAAGAAGGAAATTAGATATATGACTTGGTTGAAAGAGAAAGGGACAGAAAAGCATGAAGGAATGAAAGAAAGGTCGGAAAGAAAGAAAGAAAGAAAGAAAGAAGGAAGGAAGGAAGATAGATAGATAGATAGACAGATTATGTGAGTGGGAGAAGAAAAAAGACAGGGTAGGACGAAAGTAAGAAAATGAATGAAAAAAATCACGGAGGAGGAAGGAAGGAAAGAAGGAAATTAGATATATGACTTGGTTGAAAGAGAAAGGGACAGAAAAAGCATGAAGGAATGAAAGAAAGGTCGGAAAGAAAGAAAGAAAGAAAAGAAAGAAGGAAGGAAGGAAGATAGATAGATAGATAGACAGATTATGTGAGTGGGAGAAGAAAAAGACAGGGTAGGACGAAAGTAAGAAAAATGAATGAAAGAAATCACGGAGGAGGAAGGAAGGAAAGAAGGAAATTAGATATATGACTTGGTTGAAAGAGAAAGGGACAGAAAAGCATGAAGGAATGAAAGAAATGTAGGAAAGAAAGAAAGAAAGAAAGAAGAAGGAAGGAAGGAAGATAGATAGATAGATAGATAGATTATGTGAGTGGAAGAAAAAAAAAGACAGGGTAGGACGAAAGTAAGAAAATGAATGAAAAAAATCACGGAGGAGGAAGGAAGGAAAGAAGGAACTTAGATATATGACTTGGTTGAAAGAGAAAGGGACAGAAAAGCATGAAGGAATGAAAGAAAGGTAGGAAAGAAAGAAAGAAAGAAAGAAAGAAGGAAGGAAGGAAGGAAGATAGATAGATAGATTATGTGAGTGGAAGAAAAAAAAAGACAGGGTAGGACGAAAGTAAGAAAATGAATGAAAGAGGAAGGAAGGAAGGAAAGAGAAATGAATGAATGAACGGAGGAAAGAAGGAAAGAAGGAACTTAGATATATGACTTGGTTGAAAGAGAAAGGGACAAAGTCGAAAGAAAGCAAGAAAGAAAAGCATGAAGGAAAGAAAGAAGAATGGAAAGAAAAAAAAGAAAGATAGATACATTAGATTAGTGGAAGAAAAAAAAAGACAGAATCGAAAGAAAGCAAGAAAGAAAGAAAAAAAAAGAAGAAACAGGAAGGAAGAAGGGAGAAATGAAGGAAGGAAGGAAGGAAGGAAGGGAGAAATGAAGGAAGGAAGGAAGAATCTCGCACTTTCGCTTTCATATAGGATTTATTATTACTTTGGAACATTGGTTTCCAGTCGTGTTTAAGTCGTTGGAATTTAATGGACGAGAAAAATTATTCCGCATATATATATATATATATATATAATATATATATATATATATATATATATATATAGTCACCAATACAATTAAAAGTTCGTCTTACCAATGGTTTCGGAACATCACTTTTAGGTGATTATCCGTCATCAGAAACGTTGACTTTTGAAAAAATTGGACAGTTTTTTAACCCGTGCCTCGTGTGAACGTGATCCGTTATTCGTTCTTGCTTTTGCTTTCTTCATTCACCAACGTTCCTATTTGTCGTCATTTAAAAAAAAAAAACTGTCCAGTTTTTTCAAAAGTGAACGTTTCTGATGACGGATAATCACCTAAAGGTGATGTTCCGAAACCATTGGTAAGACGAACTTTTAATTGTATTGGTGACTTTAAATAAATAAATACAGCTCTTACAGAAGTAATTGAGCACTTTATAACCATTTCTCCAATAATAATAACAAAAAATTAACTATATATATATATATATATATATATATATATATTATATATAACAACACACACACACACACCAACACACACACACACAACTGATAACTGACAGTTTTTTCGCATATGCGGTTTTCAAACCAAGTGCACAACTTATAAATTGCATGCTCTGTCTATGATATTGAGCTCTATTTACTTATTAATATATCACAATATATTATCAATTCTCTTCCCCTCTCTCTCTCGCTATATATATATATATATATATATATATATATATATATATATAACTCGGCACTATTACTGTTACGTTGTAATACTCACGGTACTAAAACGATACATGCACCGTAGTCCTTTTTTTCTTTCTTTGTACTAAAACTCCGATAAAAAATCATAACCCGAGAAACATGTCGTCACAACTCCCAGCCTTTATTAACGTGCTCGTCTAGTGGCTTCTACCAGGGAGGAAGGGAGGCAGAGAGAACGAGAGAGAGAGAACACTACTAGATTACTGGGCTCTCATGGGGGACCCAATGTCAGGTCCGTACCCTACGACATCCGCAGGCAAAAAGAGGACGAACCCTTTCTTCCTTCCCCCACGTCACCACGTGACTTCCGGTCAACACCCGACTTCCGGTCAACACCCGACTTCCGGTCAACACCCGACTTCCGCTTGCCCCTCAATTCTTCGTTCGGGGTCACGCTACGGTCAAAACCATCGCTCTCCTCTTTTGGGTCATCACTATTTTTTAAGCCTTTGTTATTTATTCCTCCTCCTTCCATTAGCAGTTCTAGCTCACACCAGTCATATTGCAACAATTACGACACATAATATATATATACTAGCAGCTGCTACCCGGCTAAGCCCGGGATAGAGGAGAAAAAACATGGATTAATAATCATTTGCAGATCTATTACTACTGAATAGCGAGTTCGATTCTCACAGGAGGACCCATACAATCACCACGTAAAAAAGATCTTATTTTAATCCAGCCTGGTGGGAGGTCAGGAAATTTTTTTCTTCGTCAGAGTAGAGGGAATAACATCCCATAATGATATAGTAGAAATTTTAATTCAATGATTAATTATATTTTAAAATAAAATATAAATGACACAATTTGCTAAATTTCAAATTAATATTTCCAAAAAAAAAAAAAAAAAAAAAAAAAAAAAGAATAAAAAATAGTATTATTAGTGTTATTCGGACTATTGTCCCCATTTTCATTGTTATTTGTACAACGTTTCGGCCGATATACCCTCTGGCCTTCATCAGGTATTTCTTGTCGGACTCGGGAACCTTCACGGACTCGGGAACCTTCTTTTCGAACTCGGGAACTTTCTTGTTGTATTCGGGAGCCATCACGGAACTTTGAACCTAACCCTTTATTTATTCCACGGGGGTATCCTGTTCTCATTCCGCTAACCATAGCTGGGGTAGGAGTTGTGCGAATTAATTATTTTTCTAACTGCTTTCACTCAGGATTGAACTCGGGAACCAGAGATAACTGTCACTTAGAACTGTCTTTTAACCCAACTGCCTAATGTATATCGGCCGAAACGTTGTACAAATAACAATAAAGATGGGGACAATAGTCCGAATAACGCTAATAATACTAATCTTCAAGCCTCATCTCAAACATTCAGAGAAAAAAAAAATGAATTAATATAAATCAAATCTTCATTATTTTTGCTCCAAAACCAAGCCTTGGTGATATTTAATGTGTATACATATTTACTTTGTCGTTAATTGTTTTATTTTCGAAGTTTCCTCCGGAAATACACATATACACAATTGCCCTTTATATATATATATATATATATATATATATATATATATATATATATATATATAAGGTGTGTCATAAAAGTATCGAGGTTGAAGCTGTATTTACCAAGACAGAAAAGAACAATGAATAGAACGGTTATTTTTTTCAGAATACAAGGTGTGTCATAAAAGTGTCAAGTTTGAAGCTGTATTTACCAAGATAGAAATGAACAATGAATAGAATGTTAATTTTTTCAGAATACAAGGTGTGTCCTAAAAGTGCCAAGTTTGAAGCTGTATTTACCAAGATAGAAATGAACAATGAATGAAGCGTTAATTTTTTCAGAATACATGGTGTGTCAAAAAGTGCAGAGATTGAAGCTGTATTTACCAAGATAGAAATGAACAATGAATGGAACGTTCATTTTTTTAGAATACAAGGTGTGTCATAAAAGTATCGAGATTGAAGCCTCAACCCCTTTTTATCATATGGGTGCTAGAAGGTGGTGACTGAGGGTCTACATGTCCAGGAAATGACGTTAAACTCTATCTGATGGTGAGGTTCCAGTTCTGGAGGTTTGGGGAATGTGGAGCACCCTTCATCACCATTGCTCCCTGATCCACTATGACCCGGAGTGGTAGTACCTGTTAGGGTCCAATATATGGGTTAAATAGAAAACATGAGTTTATAAACAAAATTGTATTATCCATTAAAAATGAAATTATTTCAAAACTTTGTTAGCATTAAACATTTTTTTTACCAATAGAAGTATTCGGCATAAAATAACCCAAGGGGTTGACATGCCGTAAAAACCAACCGAACCAAACGAATCAAAACACTGAGTGAAAAGAAAATATTGGTTGGGAAGTTGGGGTTTCATGCCATGTGTTAACATATAATTTCTTTTCACTATTATTTAAATTTTTCGGACTGTTGTCCTCATCTCTATTATTATAAGTTGGCTACACGAATCGTAACAGGTGGTTTATTTATTTAAGCATGATAAAACCAATAAAGTCTGCAGCAAATCAGGACTCAAGTAATGGTATCACCCCTATGCAAATATGGAATATTCCTGAGTGCCATATATACTAACTACTTTTAGGAAGCGTGTGGTGTAATGGACGGTCTCATTTTTAACCAGAGGGTATTGCAAGATGATAACGGTCGGAATATTAAGGAACGAGTATTAATATATATGAATTAGGAAGCGCGTGTTGTAATGGTTAAAGCCATGGGAAATGGACTCGTCGCCCCGAGTTCAAACCCTGGACGTGTTAATTGCATTTCACTTAGCGCTAATACCCTTTGGAAAGGTATGAATCCTACTCTCCCTCCAGCTATGGGTAAATAGTAGGGCAGACTGGACTCTTTAACCTTGGTTAGGCAAACTCTGAATTCAAACCTGTTGAACTCCGCTTAAGAAATTGACCTTGTTTCACATCCTGCTCGTGCGGAGGGGCCGGTAAATATATATATATATACTCTGCTTCATGTCAACTCTCTACTTCAAGATAGGATAAGCTCTGATACAACTCAGGACAGATCAGCGGACAAGGATTACAACTGATACTACATCTTTCTACTTCTAAAAGTATCAAACTTTATGCCATAAGGGATCTCCACTGTAAAACTACTTTCAACTAAAATGGCTACACGAATCGTAACATTTAAAAAAATACTCTAGATGGGTTGGCATGCCACTAAAATCAATCAACCAATCAAGTAAAGTACAATGAACGCGATTCCCTGACCTCTAGGCATAAAATAACCCTACACGTGTTGACAGGCTGTTAAACAAATACACCAAACCAAACGTTTATCTTTCTTATTTTTGTTACCTTAATCTTCCTCCATCTTTCAATCATTTATTTTTTTTTATCACTCTGTCCTTCCATATTTTTTCAAGCTTGTCTTTTCCTTTTTCCGTCTTTCCATATTTTTCAAGTTTGTGTTCTTCCATTTTTCAAGTTTGTGTCCTTCCATACTTTCCAATTTTCTGTCCTTCCATACTTTTCAATTTTCTGTCCTTCCATATTTTTTAAATTTCTGTCCCTTCATACTTTTCAATTTTATGCCCTTCCATACTTTTCAAGTTTGTGTTCTTCCATATTTTTCAAATTTCTGTGCTTCCATATTTTTCAAATTTCTGTTCTTCCATACTTTTCAAATTTCTGTCCTTCCATATTTTTCAAGTTTGTGTCCTTCCATACTTTCCAATTTTCTGTCCTTCCATACTTTTCAATTTTCTGTCCTTCCATATTTTTTAAATTTCTGTCCCTTCATACTTTTCAATTTTCTGCCCTTCCATACTTTTCAAGTTTGTGTTCTTCCATATTTTTCAAATTTCTGTGCTTCCATATTTTTCAAATTTCTGTTCTTCCATACTTTTCAAATTTCTGTCCTTCCATATTTTTCAAATTTCTGTCCTTCCATACTTTTCAATTTTCTGTCCTTCCATACTTTTCAATTTTCTGTCCTTACGTATTTTTATTTATTTTATTTGCCACCAATTTTTATTTTTTATTGTATTCATTTATTTATTTTTATTTTTATTTATTTTATTTAATCTATTTTTTTTTATTCACCATTCGATTCTTAAAACTATTCCGTGCAATTGTAGACGATTTATCTGAGCGATACAATCTTAAGTAGAAAAAAAGAAATAGCCGACCTGAAAGCGCCCCCCCCCATTCCTTCCCCGGGGGTAATACAGTCAATATGGCGGCCTTCAACAGGTCATTGGTGCTGTGCAGGTTTGTCTATTGACAACGCCCCAGACTTAGTAACCCAGGGGATTACAAATCCGATCTCCTATGAGGTCACATGTTACAGATGTCATGATCATGAAAATACTCGAGCAGCCATTACTATGTCATATGAGCCTTGTGCGAGGAACACAGAGTCTCGTATCTGATGTCATCGGTTTGTTGGTTGATAGAATTTAACGGCATGTCAATCTGTTTAGGGTTATTTTTTGCCTAGAGTTAACGGAATTGCGTTCGTTATATGTCAATTGATTGATTTTGACGGCATGTCAAGCCGTCTGTGGTGATTTTTACCTAGAAGTCAGGGAATTGTGTTCATTTTATACTCATTGATTGTTTGAATTTAACAGCATCTCAACCCGTCTGGGGTGATTTTTTGCCCAGACGTAAATCTTTGAGAGACTAGGGTTAGGGTTATGGTAAGTATTTAGTGTTAGTGTTAAGGTTAGTTTTAAGTTTTAGGTTTAGGCTACTTCGAGAGTAACCGTAATCTGATGCTTTTTATACGGAAAATGCGATTCTAATGATATTATCTCTTGGGCACCATTCTGCAACTATACAGCATATATATATATATATATATATATATATATATATATATATATGTGTGTGTGTGTGTGTGTGTGTGTGTGTATGTATGTGTGTGTGTGTAGAAAGTTTTGTAGAAAAAACAACAAGATGTTTAAAGTTTTTGCTGACAGAAATCTGTTTCGACCATATGAAGAGCTCATTATCAAAGCAACATTGTAAGCGGAAAAACGAAATAAATATATCATTAATCATAAGGCAAAGAACGCTCTCGATCAGTACCGGAATTTTCAAATAATTTTTTAAAAATGCGTATTTTATTTTAAAAATTATAAGCATTTTTATCATTAAAAAACTCAAAAGAGTTTGTAGTAAAGGTGTATATAAATATAAAAAAGTTCAGGAAAATGTTCCGGTTACAAAAGAAAGTTTAAAAAATATAATACGTCCAACCGTACAATAGAGGAAGATGGAAAATTTCAGGAATCTGTAATGATGACAAATTCGTAGTGTCGGGATCCGTATTATATTCAAATTTCATACTGTCCACAGAAAAAAACAAAATTGGAATTAGATTTTTGGATGTTTGTTTATTTAGAAACGTTGCTGAATAAAGTATATATTAAATTTTTACTTGAAGGTACTTACAACGCATGTATCGCATAAAATTCGATACTTTTTCTTATAGAAAATGAACTTGACAAGTGTAATCCCAGCAAAGGATGGCTCGATGTGTAGAATACCGTACAGACTGTTTCGACTTTATTAAGTCTCATCAGCGGTATATACTAACGATTTCCCTCCGACAGAAATCGAAACCGGGACTTCAGCAGACACAGTGAAACCTAGTGAAACACTAGTGAAACACTTTTATCGCCTCGGCCACAGTACACAGCTGACCATCCTAGCGAAATTAACGGCATTCTACACATCGAGCCATCCTTTGCTGGGATTACACTTGTCAAGTTCATTTTCTATAAGAAAAAGTATCGAATTTTATGCGATACATGCGTGGTAAGTGCCTTCAAGTAAAAATTTAATATATAAAATTGGAATTATTTAAATTATATCACCGGAGGCTCAAATTTGCTGATACCGACATTAAGCCGCCTCGACGACTTTACTTAATTTTATGTTAGATATTGAATGATATGAAAGTACAGTTCGCAGATTATTAGAAAAAATCTACGGGAGGTCATTCACATTATTGATATTATTTGTTTCCATATAAATAATCGTCTAACGTGACGTAAATAAGATTGAAAATCAATTTAATTCATTTAAAATATGAATATTCTGATGTTGAGTTTAAAATGTTATATTTTTAGATTCTAGAAATAAATATCTATTTAATGCAAACCTTATTTTAGTCAATCAAAGTATACGTTTTGAGGAAAAACTCTATTGAAAATTTACCTCCTCCCCTTTTTAAGCAGAAAAAATATCGATGTATAATTTTTTTCTTTTATAAGATAATAGCCAATTAAATAATTATCGAAATGAGTAAAAAAGAAATCTCCAAAAAATCATTTATTTATTTATTTTTTTACATTTCATTTTCCGATTTTTGGGTACTTATTTTCTCATAAAATATTCCCCTTAAAAAAGTTTTTTTTTTCTATTTACAACTTCGGTCTTTTATCTTTTTATTTCTACTGTAATTAATATCAAACCCTGACCAACTCGCCGAGATTTTACCCCCAAAATAAGGGGGGTGGGGGTGGGAGGTCAAAATTAAGTGACCTGAAAAAAATGAGAAAGTTTTGAAATAAAATAAATAATGCATTATAAAGTTCATTCATTGATAAATAAACACTGAAAATTTCATTAAAATCCGATAATTCCCTGATTTTTGGTAAATTATTTAATGGGGGGGGGGGCTAAATTCATTTTGTCAAAAATGGATTTTAGGTCAATTTTGGGTATACCTAACACACACACACACACACACACATATATATATATATATATGTGCTTAATTGGAGTCGTACCTAATTTTGAAAATTAATTAATTAATAATGAATTAGGCGGGAATACCTATTTTAAATGTAAGGCTAAACAAATCGAGAAAAATCAATCTCTGTATGTACATTTCGGCCTATTAGGCCTCATCAGCAGAGCTATAGATCGGAAAACCGCCCTGTGCGTGATTTGAAACCGGACTGCCAAGCTGACAGGCCGATATCATAACCCCTACACCAAACGGACTTCTTAGATTTTACGATTTGTTTAGAGTAGGTTAATATTCCTCTTCTAGTGACTTTTATTGCACGACGATATGATAAGTTGTAAACACGGTTTGTTTTTGGAATGGCTTTTTTGCCGACAATTTTTGGGAGAATAAGTGCTTAATTGGAGTCGTACCTAATTTTGAAAATTAATTAATTAATAATGAATTAGGCGGGAATACCTATTTTAAATGTAAGGCTAAACAAATCGAGAAAAATCAATCTCTGTATGTACATTTCGGCCTATTAGGCCTCATCAGCAGAGCTATAGATCGGAAGACCGCCCTGTGCGTGATTTGAAACCGGACTGCCAAGATATATATATGTGTGTGTGTGTGTGTGTGGGAGAAAAATCTTTTTGGGCTCTCAAAAATGAATTCCCTAAATTAATCAATTCCTGAACCCGAACTAATTAAGACTCGACCTACGCACGAGGGTCGACTTATACACGGGCATACACGGTACATTACCAACCTCAACCTCTCCACCACCACCACCACCACCTCCGGCCCAACCCCCCGACAATAATATTTACAAAGTGTAACGTCAGAGCTATTAAGTGGAGGTATCGGTTTCCATCCCACGAAAAGTCACGAAATCATTCCTGGTCTTCAAGTGAGTTCTCTTTAAGTAAGCACACCAAATAACCCGCCAAAAAAAAGAAAGAAAAAAAAAAATGGTTGATTGAGATATACACAAAACGCGCTCTTCACACACACCAGACGGCCAGAAACGATTCGCTGGAATCGTGTCGATGAGTGCGTCTAGTATCTCAACCCCCGGTCTCGTATCTTTCCTGCTAGCAGGCTGGCGGTGGAGGGGGGTGGTGTCAAAGTTTAGGGACTGGACATGTATATCGAAAAGTGGGTGTACCTTAGGGAAAAATTGTTATAGACTAAAAAGTATCTGGTACCTATCACTATGCATAATATTTATTATCTAGATGTAAATATAATATAAATAATTTCTCTCTCTCTCTCTCTCTCTCTCTCTCTCTCTCTCTCTCTCTCTCTCTATATATATATATATATATATATATATATATATATATATATATTTTTTTTTTTTTTGTGTCTCTCAGAAAAATGAGTGTCTCTCAGAAAATAAACTATACACTAATAGCTACATTGGCCATACAACAACAACACTATCCCGCCGTCTCACATACCATCTCTCCGACACAAGCTCCATAAAACAACACTTAATTAAAAAACACCCAGAAAAATCCACCTCCCCCGAAATTAGAAAAATCTTAAACGAAAATACTAAAATTATCTACAAAATAACAATAAGAAACGCCTACAGATCCTAGAAGCCATATGCATTAAAAATAAAAAACCTAACATTAATAAAATAGCCTTTAAAGTCGGAGACAACGTATTAAATATTTTCAATAACTAACACTCACCTAATCCCCCTCTTAAAAATAATAGACTCTCTGAATTTGATAAAAGCATAGATAAAAATTAACTAAAAACCAAATTACATAACCCCATGAATACGACTGGAGCAACAGTCGAAAGCGCTCGGGAAATAAGTATGCAAAATATCATGAATCAACTCGATCCAGATTCAAAAAGGATAGACAGAAGACTGGAAAAAATATCCATACAAAAAATGAAAAAAGAATACTCCGTGTTATTCAATAACACATATCTTACGAATATATATGTATATATATATATATATATATATATATATATATATATATATATATATATGTGTGTGTGTGTGTGTGTGAAAATGGAAAAGGAATTGAATCCGACAATATGAGGAAAAATGAGTAAAGAAAAGAAATGTAGATGGATAAAATGAATTTAATCGATATCACATTAATCGATATCACTTACACATGTGTTTCGGTCAGTTTATGTGTGTGAAAATATTTCGCACACATAGAAGAATCGACCTTCATCAGAGTGAACATTTATTTTGAATGAAAAAATTCGTTGGGAAAAAACAACAGATTTTTGGAAAATCGAATTTAAAAAAAATTTTGGAACGCTGAAAATAGAGCGTTAAGATAGACCGTTATGATTTGGATATTTGGTTTTTTCTAGGGGTTATGGTACAAAATAGTTTTTTATTGTTACAAAAAATAAATAAAATAAAAATAAAGTGTTATTATTTATCAATAACATGTTGAACATTTTTATCGAATATTTCCAAAAATCTCTGTTGTTTTTTCCCAACGAATTTTTTCATTCAAAATAAATGTTCACTCTGATGAAGGTCGATTCTTCTATGTGTGCGAAATATTTTCTGGGAGATATATGTTAAGAGTAAGGAAATGAATCCGACGGTATATGTATAGATAAAAGGTATGAAAACACACAATGCTGTTAAAATGAAAATATTTTGTATCATATTCATAGCTAATATTGAACAATATTTCGATTTATAAAAATCATCATCAGAGATTGTTTTTAATCCGGACTCATCGAGAGAGAAGCAGAAAATAATCTGATGATGAATTTTATGAATTGAAATATTGTTCAATATTAGGTATGAATATGATATAAAATATTTTCATTTTAACAGCATATTGTTTGTTTTCATACCCTTATATCTATCTATCTATCTATCTATCTATCTATTATCTATATATATATATATATATATATATATATATATAGGGTGTTCCAAAAAACAGACTTTTGGCTCAGCCTATATATATATATATATATATATATATATATATATATATATATATATAGAGAGAGAGAGAGAGAGAGATAGTAAAGGGCCTAAGTAAAAGTGTGGCCTAAAGTCGGTATCAGCCAGACAGCGAGGGAGTATATCCCTTTTTCACTAGCGCTTGACCAAGGAGATTTTTTTTGCATCTTAGTCGGAGTGCCATACCTACTATTAGCTCCTCACTTTATCGCACATATAATACTAGAATAATATTATAGAATAAAATATATAATACTAGAATGAAATAATTCAATCCTGATGATAAGATATAATATATATATATATATATATATATATATATATATTATATAATATACTAGCAAATATATGCACCCTCCGGGTGCAAGTATTTAAGTTTTAATGTAATGAAATATCGTATTAAATTAGAAACACTAATGAAACTAAATAAGAATGCAGATAAAAAGATTTGACAACGAGGGTTATATAATCGAAAAATAGAACAACTGAAATTTACTCATCCATCACTCTCATCTTTCATTGTTATTTTTTCTGATTTAACTATTTAGTTAAAAGAGGAAGTAAAGAATAAAATGACAGTTATCTTTTCTTGTTAATGGATTTCATTTAAGATTTATTGAAGAGATTTTTGCTTATATTCATTAAAATAAAACCAAACAGTTAGAAATCAATAATACTAAGCATATATTTATTAAAATTACATTTTTAATATCAATATGCAAATTAGCCTTCCCATTCACACAGTAAACTGCTATTTTATTGTATATATAAATACAATTGCATGTTATTAGGATGTAGATATGGTTAACAGTATAAATAATGTAAACAATTTTATTAATAACTGAGGTTAAAATAAGGATAAATTCATGGTGAATGTGACGTCAATTACTAAGGGAATTGTGACTTAAGTAGTGATTTAGTTTCGGTTACAAACAGAAAAACACACAATCTCCATTATAATAAGATATATTCTTCATCTACCCATGTGCTGTATTATCAGTAGTGTAGTAAATATCAATAAAGATATTTAAGCGATACTTTTTAATTCTCAGAGATCTAGTTCTAGAGATGGAACCTCCCCCCCCTTTTTTACCATCCGATGCTTTAACCACCGAGCTAAGTCTATGATCATCCACACTCAGTTGCACGAACACGTGGGATGATGACGATTCGCTGAGGGGTGTCGATGAGTGCGTCGAGAATATCTCGGGGGCCCCGGTCTCGTATCTTTGCTGCCGGTTTGTACATCTGTTTTATCAAACGTTGCAATTCTCGTATCTTGTTTTTTTTATTTTATTTTTTATTATTATCCGCATTATGGTACGGTCGTCTGCATCGGGCTGCAACAACCCAACTACGTGCACATACGATTCTGGCCGTCACGTCTTTACGTGCAGGGCACACGGTGAGAAAAAAAAAATAACGCGTGCAAGACAAATTCAAAGAGGACGGATCTCACTCTCTGTCTGTCTGTCTGTCTCTGTCTCTGTCTATCTATCTGTCTATCTCTATTTTCTATCTATCTATCTATCTATCTATCTTTCTTTCTTTCTTTCTTTCTTTCTTTCTTTCTTTCTTTCTTTTACGTATTTACGTTAAAAAAAAAACAAAAAAAAAAACGTGTGCAAGACAAATTCTCTGTATTCAAAGCGGACGGATCTCTGTCTCTGTCTGTCTCTGTCTCTGTCTCTATCTATCTATCTATCTATCTATCTATCTATCTATCCATCATCTATATATCTATCTATCTATCTTTCTTTCTTTTACATGTTTACGTGCAGGGCACACGGTGAGAAAAAAAAATAACGTGTGCAAGACAAATTCTCTCTATTCAAAGAGGACGGATCTCTCCCTCTCTCGCCCCCTCCCCCCTCTCTCTCTCTCTCTCTCTCTTTCTCTCTCTGTGTAAGGGATGATTCTATTTAAGATCTTCAAAATCTCACTGTATAACCATACTGTAAGCTCTTGTAGGTGCAAACATATACTCATACAAGTATTTTTATAAAGAGAGCTCAATGTATAATAATCAATAAATTAGATTAAATACAGAGCAATATTTATATTCATATTATATTAATTTATATTTATATTATATTAACTAGTAAAAAATAAAAAAACACCCTCCGGGCGATGTAAAAATAGGTTTTTGAAACATATTGCCTGAGTGGTGGGAGAAAAGATTCAATATCAGCGTGTTTATAAGTAAGTAAAATCATCAAATTCATTAAAGGATTAAAAAATAAAACAATTTGAAATGTAAACTTTAAATATGTATTAAAATAAAACAAACTATATATAGATATATAATACCAGTCATGTATTTATTAAAACTTGTTTTAAAAAACAATGAGGACTGTCTAATGTTGCATGCTCAAATTTTGACGATTTCGGATATAGAGACGTAAGTAGTAACGTAGTTTTTGTTACAGACAAAAACCGGAAGCGAATCTCCATTATTAATAGATATTAATATTATATTTATATTCATCTTATATTAATGTATATATATATATATATATATATATTACACACACACACACACACACACACAACACACACATATATATATATAATATATATTATATATATATATGAATATCTACTTTATTGTTAACTGTTTTATATTCGTAATTTCATAAAGACATACACACATACAGACATACATACACACCAACTACCCTTTATGTATGTATAGATCACGTTTTGGTGACGTCACATCCGGATCACGTGTTAATGTTCTTTCAAAATGGCCGCTCCTAAATCACAAGATATTTTTTTGGTTGTGGATTGTTTTGCTTTGATAAAGATAACTTCAACAATCTCGAGACATTTTTTTTTGATAGTTTGTTTTTGTGAGAATTTGTGGAGTTGATGGATATTTGTGTGATTGTTATGTGTCTTGTTTAATGTGCATAAAGGAATGGCGTAACACAATCTTCCTTTCCTTCCTTCCTTCCTTCCTTTCTTTTTCTTTCTTTGTTTCTTTGTTTGTTTCTTTTTAATTTCTTTGTTTCTTTCTTTATCCACGAATATCTCTTTTATCATGTGATATAAAGTAAGAAAAGCTTAGAGAATTATCTATCTATCTATCTTTTTTCTTTCTTTCTTTCTTTCTTCTTTTCTTTTTAATTTCTTTGTTCTTTCTTTGTTTCTTTTTAATTTCTTTGTTTGGCGTAACACAATCTTTCTTTCTTTCCTTCCTTCCTTCCTTCTTTCTTCTTTCTTTCTTTCTTTTTCTTCTTTCTTTCTTTTTTCTTTCTTTTTTCTTTCTTTCTTTCTTTTTTAATTTCTTTCTTTCTTTCTTTCTTTCTTTCTTTCTTTCTTTGGCGTAACACAATCTTTCTTTCCTTCTTTCCTTCCTTTCTTTTTTCTTTGTTTCTTTGTTTCTTTCTTTTTTAATTTCTTTCTTTCTTTATTCACGAATATCTCTTTTATCATGTGATAAAGTAAGAAAAGCTTAGAGAATTATTATCTATCTATCTATCTATCTCTATCTCTCTCTCTCTCTCTCTCTTCTCTCTCTTCTCTCTCTCTATATATATTATATATATTATATATATATATATATATAATATATATATATATAAAAGAAGAGGGGAGAAATAAAGAGTGATTGACAGGAGAGAGAGAGAGAGAGAGGAGAGAGAGAGAGAGAGACAGACAGACAGACAGACAGACAGACAGAGTGAAACAGAGATATAATGAGAGAGAGAGAGAGAGAGAGAGAGAGAGAGAGAAGGAGAGAGAGAGAGAGAGAGAGAGAAGCGTGAATGAGACGGATATATTATATATATATATATATATATATATATACAAACATACACACACACACCATACATACACAGAGAAGAAGAGAGAGAGAAAGAGAGAGAGAGAGAGAGAGAGAGAGAGAGAGAGGAATGAGTGAGAAAGTAATAGAGAATATATATATAGAGAGAGAGAGAGAGTGAGAGACAGAGTAACAGAGAGAGAGAGAGAGAGAGAGAGAGAGAGAGAGAGAGAGAGAGAGAGACAGAGACAGAGACAGAGAGACAGGCGTGAATGAGAGCGATATATATATATATATAATATATATATATATATATATATTTATTTATATATAATATATATTATATATAACATACATACAGAGAGAGAGACAGACAGACAGACAGACAGAGTGAAACAGAGATATAATGAGAGAGAGAGAGAGAGAGAGAGAGAGAGAGAGAGAGAGAGAGAGAGAGAGAGAGAGAGAGCGTGAATGAGAGCGATATATATATATACATATAACACATACATACACACAAAACACACATACACACACAACAGAAGAGAGAGAGAGAGGAAGAGAGGAGAGAGAGGAGAGAGAGAGAGAGAGAGAGAGAGAATTTACAGATTAAGTCTCTATGGCTCCGTACTATCATTATGTTGACATTAAATTCTCATCCATTACTTACTGTTTTTGGTTCGGGCGTCAGCCCCCCTCTCCTCCCCCATTTTTTTCTCGAGATGAGACTCACACGCTCCCCCCGATACCCCCACCCTAAAAACAAGAGGTCCCGCGCAACCAACTGTGAAGGTGAGCTCACTGATTAAGTCAGCAAAACTATAATTTATGATGTTCTAAAAGCTTCACGCCTAATTATGGGCCCATCGTTGGCCCCTTAAAAAAGGAAATAAAACATATATATATATATATATATATATATATATATATATATATATATATATATATTCGTAGCCACCTCCCCTAAAAAAAAACAACAGAAAACAAACAAACCACAAAACAAAAATACAAAAAGGCTTTTGATCTGAACGGGACCTAGACGCCATGAGTTGAGTACAGTGTTTGAAAATTGGCGGGTTTTTGGGTGTTGGTGGGTTAGGGGTTAAGGTGGTGCCCCCGTAGCAAAATTGTTACGTGCATTCACTCTTGTGTTCTTCGTCTGAGCATTAAAAAATTATATGGTTTCAAGTATTCCTATTGAATACTAATAATTTCTACACAGTTATAAAATCTTTTTAAAAAAAATTTATATATCATTGTCCAATACATTTTTATAGTAAAAAATAATTTCCAATACATTTTTATAGTAAAAATAATTTCCAAGGCATTTTTATAGTAAAAAATAATTTCCAGTTACATTTTTATTGTAAAAATCATTTCCAATGCTTTTTCATATAAAAATCATTTCCAATGCATTTTCATAGTAAAAATCATTTGCCAATGCATTTTCATAGTAAAAATCATTTCACAATGCATTTTTATAGTAAAATAATTTCCAATAACATTTTATAGTAAAAATCATTGTTCCAATGCATTTTCATAGTAAAATGATTGTCCAATGCATTTCTATAGTAAAAAATCATTTCCAATACATTTTCAGAGTTAAAAAATAATTTCCAAATGCATTTTTATATTAAAATCGTTGTCCAATGCATTTGCATAGTAAAAATTCATTGCTCCAATGCATTTTTATAGCTGAATATCATTCAATGCATTTTTCTATAGTAACATCATTTCCTATGCATTTTATAGTAAAAATCATTTCCAATGCATTTTTATAGTAAAAATCATTTCCAATGCATTTTATAGTAAAAGATATTTCCAATACATCTCTGTTATAGTAAACGACTCATTGTCGCAATGCCATTTTCTATAGTAAAAACATTTCCAATGCATTTTTACTGTAAAAATTCATTGCTCCAATGTTGGTGTTTGCCTAAGGGCAATCTGTATGAACCAATCATTAGAGTATTAAGGCTCACGAAGTTGCCAGCAGAATTGATCACGGAGGGGTTGTCTCCGACGCCACGTCTAGCACTACAGTAAGGCACAAAGTGGCAGTGTTAGGATTGATCAATGGACTTGCTCGACCCGCCAGCGGTCCATCCATAATTGGATGCGCGTCGTCAAATATTTTTTCTTTATTTAAGCTTCATTTTCTATTTTATCCAACAGATGAGACCTTAACCGCTACTACCACTCCGGGTCAGAGTGACCTGGTACTACCAGTACATGGACAATAAAGGGGTACTTCCCCCCCTCCATAGTTCTCAAAATTGGATCCTTACCCATATTAGATGCAATTTTGTCAACGTCATACTAGTCTTTGTCGGCTTCTAGGTTGTTACGATTTTAGTAGCCATTCCTTTAGCTTCAAAATAAGAGCCCACTTGTTCAAGAGGAGATCCTTTATGTTACAAGCTGGAGCGCCGCATCCTGTGGGTAAAGCAATCCTTTGTTGTCGTTGGTTGCTCCTCAGTCTTGGTCCTAGTCCTTCTGTCAATGATTGCAAATGGACCGATCTTCTTCCTTAGTATCAGTGAATCAAGTAGTCAACCCAGCCACAAAACGCCTTCGGGCTGAGGTTTAAATCTCAAGGTGAACTCGCTTAGTTCTACTAAATTTAACGTCGCCTGTTGCTATGTGTAGCACAACTCTATATACCAAACAATGCCTAACTCAAAGTAACATTACACAGCTTTGATATCGGTTCAGAAGAGAACTAAGCTACTTTTCTATCATTTTAAACCAAATTTGTTTGAATCTAAAAAACTGAGCCCTAATCTATCTATCCGTATCCCTATCATATATATCCATACTCTATACTATCGATTATTCATGAATCCTATCTCATCCAGTCTATAGGAAACATCGCTGCCCAAATTTACCTATTATCCTATCCTACATCTATCTTATCTATCTATCTATTCTATACGTCGGTTCGATATCCTATTCATAATACTCCTATCTGTTCAGATCTAGTCTATCTATCTATTCTAACTCTACTCAGTCTATCTCATAATCTTATTCCTATATCACCAGTCCTATTTCCTATACTATCTATCTAACTAACCCATCTATCTATCTACTCTATAATCTAATCTGATCCCAAGATATATTCACTATCTATCTTATCTATCCTATCTATCTATCTTCAGTCTTGTTCATATGTATGTATGTATCTATCTATCTATCTCCAGTCTTGTTATAATCTATCTATCTATCTTATATCTATCTATCTATCTATCTATCTTAGTTTGTTCATATTATGTATGTATGTATCCTATCTACGCTTTGTCTACATATCTATCATCTATCTATCTATCTATCTATCTTCTTAGTTTCTCATAGTATCGTATGTATGTATGTATTGTATGCTATTTTCAGTTGTTCATATCTATCTATATGCTACTTCTATCTATATTTTGTTTATATTTATGATGTATCTATCTCAGTTCTTTCATATCCTACACTGCTATCTACATCTATCCTATCATCGACTTAGTTTGTTCATCACTCTATCCTATGCTTATCTAATCATCATATACTAATCTACCTTCAGAATCTTTTTGGATAATCTCTTTTTAAAAAATCCGCTACTCCTCCTACTCCCCATTCTTTATTATTATTATTATTATTATTATTATTATTATTATTATTCCCCCATTTTCCTTGGCCCGTTACCCTTTGAGTGTATCTATTTCCAGTTGCTAATGGCGACGCGTGGCTCTGTAGCGTGGAAAGCGGATATCCAGAACCGACGTGAATCGAGATCTGCTGCCCTACCTCGGCCGCATAATATCTTGAAGCACACTCTTGTACACACGAGAAATACACTACCAAGTTCTTCAATGTACCACAAGAAAGGAATCTCCTAAGTAGTATGTGGACAATATTTTTGGGGCGTGTCGGTGTTTGTCTGTAACTAAACATCGGTAACGTATCCTGTAGGAGTCGCGTACTTTATTGGAATGCAAACAATTATTAGCTCATATGGGCCCTGAGGAAAACAAGACAAACAAAAAATAAGACCATATGACAAATCAAACCACTCTATCTATCTAATTCCTTATTCTATTCTCTATCTTATCTAACGTCGTTCATATCTATCCTATATATCCCTGTCTGTTCATATCTATCTTAATTCTGTATCATTATTTATCTACCTTATTCATATCTAGTCTATCCTTATCACTTCGCGTACAACCATGCTGCACCATAGCTTTATCTCCCTACTAATCTATCTAATCATCTTTCTATCCTACTATATATATTAAGCTATCTACTTATATATCTGAGCTCTGATCTCATACTCACTTATTCCTATCCTATCTATCCCAGCTCTTTATTCATATCTAGTCTATATATCCACTGTCGTTCTATATCTAATCTATCATCCTATCATATCTATCTCCATAATCTATATCTATAATCCTATATCCTACTATCTATATATATAATTGTTCATACTATATATATATCCCAGTATATTCCATATGCTGATCTATCTATCTATCTATCTATCTACTCTACTCATTACGTGTTGTTTTCATATTGTATGTATCTACTCATATCTATCTCAGTTTGTCATATCTATTCTATCTATCTATCTAATCTATCTACATTATCTATCTTATCTGTTCACAGTCTATCATATCTATCCCAGTGTTCATCCATCTTCTATATATCCCTGCTCTGCTTCATATCTATCTATCTATCCTTACTCTCTCTATCTACTCATTCATATCTATCTTAGTCTGATCATTATTCTATATATCTATCCCAATGTTCAATCTACCTCTATCATATCCACTGTCTGTTCATAATCTATCTATGCTATCATAATATCTATCTACTTTATCTATCTAATCTATCCTATCATATCTTAGTCTGGTCATCTAGTCTACCACTAAATACTCCATCCCAGTCTTCATATCTCAATTCCTAACTAATCTCCTGTCTGTTCAATCATATCCATATCTATCTAATCTCATCTAATCTACTCTATCTTATACTATAGAAAACAATCTCGCTGTCAAATTTACATCTATCTATCTTCTACGCACATCTATCATCATCTATCTATCCGCTATCCTTAAAGTCTGTTCATATCATCCTGATATCCCCATGTCTGCTCTCCATATCTACTCTCACTACTATATACCACTGTCTGTTCATTTAATCTAATCTATCATCTATCTATCCTATCTTATCTATCATATCTATCTATTCTATTACTTATCTATCATAGCCAGACTACAAGTAGTCATATCCTATCTATCTATCGATCTATAGAAACATAATAGCATAGCTGCCCCAAAATCTTTCTACCCATATCCGATCTCTC
>JALAJA010000097.1:175000-180000 GCA_023376005.1 Doryteuthis pealeii | reverse complement strand
GAATGGAGAGAGTCAACTGCGAAAGTGAAAGTAAAAGTAGAACGTGGAAGAGGGGGAAAAGTAGAAATGAATAGTGAGTGGTGTGGAATAATAATAAAAAAGGGAAGAGAGAGAAAAAGAAGGAGAAAGAGAAAGAAAGAGAGAGAAAGAAAGAAAGAGAGAGAGAGAAAGAAACCAAGAAGGGGAAAACTGAGAAGGTCAAGGAACAGTCAATAAAGAGGAGGAGACAGAGACAGAGAAAGGGGAAGAGAAAAAGAGAGAGAAAAAGAAAGAGAGAGAGAAGAAAGAAAGAGAGAGAGAGAGAGAGAGAAAGAAATAAACTAAGAAGGGGAAAACTGAGAAGGTCATGGAAGAGTCAATAAAGAAACAGGTACAGGAGAAAGAGAAAGAGAGAGAAAAAGAAAGAGAGAGAGAGAGAGAGACAAAGAGAGAGTGAGAAGAAAGAGAAAAAGAATGAACGGAAATAAATGATATATGGACAACAGAGAAGGGCTATTAAATAGAAGGGAGACAGAGAGAGAGAGAGAGAGAGAGAGAGAGAGAGAGAGAGGAGGAACAAGAAACAGGAGAATATATAGATAGCTTAGGGAGAAAGAGATGGATAGAGAGAAGGGGAACAAAGAGAGGAATATAAAATGAAAGAGAGGGAGAATAATCTGAAATGGTAATAGGGGTACAGAGAAGGGCTATTAAAGTCTAGAGAGACCAGGAAAGAGAGAGAGAGGGAGATAGAGAAGATAGATAAGCATAGACAGAGAGGGTGGAAATATAGAGAGAAACAATAAAATGGGTAGAGAGAGTCAGCTGTGAAAGTGAAAGCGAAAGTAGAATGTGGAAGGAGGGAAAAAGTAGAAATGAATAGTGAGTGGTGAACAGAAATAATGATAGATAGGAGTACAAAGAAGGGCTATTAAAGAGAAGAAAGAACAGAAAAGAGAAGAGAAAGAGAGAGAGAGAGAAAGAGGGAGAGAACATAGATAAATATAGACAGAGATGGTGGAAGTATATAGAAATATATCGAAATAAGAGAGCGTAGTGTGAATTTGGAATAATGACAGAGAAGGATATGCAAGAGCCAATAAAGAGTAAGAGACAGAGAGGGGAAGAGAGAGAGAGAGAGAGAGAGAGAGAGAGAAAGAGCGAGAGAGGAGAGAGAGAGAGAAACATATCCAGAAATAGATGATTTTTAAAGAAAAGTGGAAATCCTCGTATTGGTGGGTTGGTTGCTTGCTTGCTTTTACGGCATGTCAACCCTTGTTGGGTTATTTTACGCTGAATACATTTTGTTTTCTATTATCTGCGGTTATTCGGACAATTGTCCTCATCTTAATTGTTATCTGTACAACGTTTCGGTCGATATGCCCTCCGCTTCTTCAGGTATTTCTTGTCGGACTCGGGAACCTTCGGACTCGGGAACCTTCTTTTCGGACTCGGGACCTTCTGTCACAATCGGAAACCTTCTTGTCGTAATCGAAGAAGGCCGGAGAGCATATTGGCCGAAACGTTGTACAGATAGCATTGAAGATGAGGACAATAGTCCGAATAACGCTGATAATAGTAATCAACAAGCCTCATCTCAGACATTCAAAGAAACATTTTGTTTTATTCATTTTTTATAGGTATTCAATTTTAATCATTTAAATTAATTTTTGGTGGACACAGCCCACCACAGATGTTGTTGGTTGGTTGGTTGGTTGGTTGGTTGGTTTGGATTTTTTTTACGGCATGTCAACCCTTGTTGTGTTATTTTATGCCCGAAGACGTTTCGTTTTATATTCATTCTTGATGGTACTCAATTTTGATAATTTAAATTAATTTTTTGGTGTACAACAGCCACGACAGATATTGTTGTTTGTTGGCGTGGTTGGTTGGTTGGTTGTTGGGTTGGTTGGGTTTTACGGCATGTCAACCTTGTTGGGTTAAAATTATGCCGAAGACGTTTCTGTATTATTCATTCTTGATAGGTATTCAATTTTAATAATTTAAATTAATTTTTGGTGCACACAGCCCACCACAGATATTGTTGGTTGGTTTTGTTGGTTGGATATTACGGCATGTCAACCCTTGTTGGGTTATATTATGCCGAAAGACATTTCTGTATTATTCATTCTTGATAGGTATTCAATTTTAATAATTCAAATTAATTGTTGGTGTACACAACCCACCACAGATATTGTTGATTGGTTGGTTAGCTAGTTGGTTGCTAACAGTCAGGTTGGTTGGTTTTTTGGTTGTTTGGTTGGTTTTTAAGGCATGTCACCTTATGTTGGGTTACTTTTTGCGAAGCGTTTGTTTTTATTCATTTTTGGTGGGTATTCAAGTTTTTTTAACTCAATTTTTTAGACACGTTTTAAATTCATTTTCTTCTATTTAAACCACAGATGGTACCTTAAACGTTACAACCCCTCAGTATGTGAGTGGACCTGGGAGTAATGGCGATGAATGATTACTCCACACTCCCCAGAGCTCCAGATACAGTCTAACATCGTGCCCAGGACAGTAGAACCTTCAGCCACCGCCTTCTAGCAAATGTATGATAAAAAGGGTTGGGGTTTGCCATAAGGGCAATAGGGTCATGACAATCATAATAGGGCTTGGCGTGACCTGACGATTGGAGGGGTCACTCTGAGCACCTGTTATAAGTAAGGTCCAAAGTGGAGTGTTGCATGTCATGGACTGCTCAGCCAGCAAGATTATGTCTTTGAGCATCACGGGTTGCGGCAAACGGCCAAGAAGAAGAAGAAGAAGAAGAAGAAGAAGAAGAAGAAAGAAAGAAAGAAGAAGTGCTAATCAATTGAAAAAACGGAAAAAAGATTGGAAAATTATTATTATTATTATTATTCCCATTGGGGGAAGAAAAAAAGAATTGGTGTCGGGAAGAAAGGTATTGTGAAGAAGAAGAAGAAGAAGAAGAAGAAGAAGAAGAAGAAGAAGAAGAAGAAGAAGAAGAAGAAGAAGAAGAAAAGAAGAAGAAGAAGAAACTCAATTAATGACTACGTTCATAAGTCAGATAAAGAAAGAAAGAAAGAAAGAAAGAAAGAAGAAGAAGAAGAAGAAGAAGAAAAGAAGAAGAAGAAGAAGAAGAAGTGTGCGAATCAATTGAAAAAACGGAGGGAAAAAGATCGCGTGAGAGAGATGCTGACTGGAGAGAACGTGGGTGGGTGGGTGTTAGTTAAAATAAGGTTGTTGTTCGTGGTGGGCTGTCCTCATCTTCTCCTATGTAAACAGACCAATTCATCAGCGCTCAAGAATGGATGGTGCGCTGGGGAGGGGGTGGGGGTGTAGAAAACGACGACATTGTGTGACAACTGACTGCCCGCAAAATCAAAAGCCCAGAAAACGAGCACTGAGTGTATGTTGTATTTCGAGTGAATGTCTATGACGTCACTGACATTCTTATCTACGCACATAACGAGAATATCTATACAAGAATGATGACGTCACTTCCTGTCGTAATCTAATCAAACATACACATGGGCATATCGTGTGGGGTAGTGGTCAGCTGAGCTAGGCTAGCAGACTATGATTAGTGAGATCGATTCTCACTGGGTGTCCTATACTTCTCCCTTGTGCTAACTAAGCTAAAATTATTATTAATTATTATTATTATTATTATTATTATTGACCTGATCTAGCTAGGACTATTATTAGTGAGATCGATTCTCACTGGGTGTCCCATACTTCTCCCCTTGTGCTAAACTAAGCTAAAATTATTATTATTTATTAATTATTATTATTATTATTATTGACCTGAGCTAGGCTAGCAGGTTATTATTAGTGAGATCGATTCTCACTGGGTGTCCCATCATACGTCTGTTCTTGAACTAAACGAAGATAAACTTATTATTATTATTATTATTATTATTGAGCTGAACTAGGCTAGCAGGTTATTATTAGTGAGATCGATTCTCACTGGGTGTTCATACTTCTGCCCTTGCGCTAAACTAAGCTAAACTTATTATTATTATTGAGCTGAACTAGGCTAGCAGGCTATTATGAGTGAGATCGATTCTCACTGGGTGTCCCATACTTCTGTCCTTGTGCTAAACTAAGCTAAACTATTTATTATTATTATTATTATTATTATTATTAGAATAATAATTAATAATAATAATAAGAAGAAGAGAAGAAGAAGAAGAAGAAGAAGAAAGCAAAGAAGAAAGAAGAAGAAGAGAAGAAGAAGAAGAAGAAGAAGAAGAAGAAGAAGAACAATCATGCAAAGAAGAAGAAGAAGAAGAAGAAGAAGAAGAAGAATAAGAAGAAGAAGAAGAAGAAGAAGGAAAAGAACAAGAAGAAGAAGAAGAAGAAGAAGAAGAAGAAGAAGAAGAAGAAGAAGAAGAAGAAGAAGAAGAAGAAGAAGAAGAAGAAGAAGAAGACACATGCAAAGAAGAAGAAGAAGAAGAAGAAGAAGAAGAAGAAGAAGAAGAAGAAGAAGAAGAAGAAGAAGAAGAAGAAGAAGAAGAAGAAGAAGAAACATCATGCAAAGAAGAAGAAGAAGAAGAAGAAGAGAGAAGAAGAAGAAGAAGAAGAAGAAGAAGAAGAAGAAGAAAGAAACATCATGCAGAAGAAGAAGAAGAAGAAGAAGAAGAAGAAGAAGAAGAAGAAGAAGAAGAAGAAGAAGAGAAAAAGAAAACAACATGAGAAGAAGAAGAAGAAGAAGAAGAAGAAGAAGAAGAAGAAGAAGAAGAAACATCATGCAAAAGATGAAGAAGAAGAAGAAGAAGAAGGAAGAAGAAGAAGAAGAAGAAGAAGAAGAAGAAGAAGAGAAGAAGAAGCGAGTGAATGAGAGAGATTGAATGCAAAAGTAAAGTACATAGAAAAATGACGGAGAAAGCTACCGGTATCTGCCATGGCACCCAAATTGCGCCTCTAAGGGTCAAGGGTTACCAACAGTCCTCGGTGGTTTTCGATGGGGTCTCTCTGATCCCAAAGTTAACGGCCCTTAATTTAAATTCTTAGCTACAGGTCTGTTCACAACTCATAACCTCTCACGAATTGTA